>VDFB02274275.1:0-83785 GCA_007258455.2 Sequoia sempervirens | reverse complement strand
TATTCTTTGTAAGTTTAAAAGCCCTCTCAATGTATTAGTATTTGTCATCAATTGCTAAAAATAGAGAATGTGCAGATCGTAAAAGCAAGAGAATGAGCTTGTTGAAAAGGCTTTAGAAACTTTCAAGCAAATACATCTAATCCATGCACGAATGAAAACAGCAAATAAAAATTCTAAAGTAAATGCATTTGGCAAGAGTATGAAAGGCAGCAACATCCATTAAGAACACACACACATCATGAAATAGATTGCGCTGAAACAATTGTTAGAACAACATCCATTAAGATCTCACACATAAAAGATCATTGAAGCTTGTTTAACCCAAAATATTAAGTTTCAGGCCCTCCTTCTAGCGCCAAATGTGAATGCTAAAATCTGCAAAATGTGGTTAGAAATCTAACAATAAAATCTGCATAATCGTTAGTATTTCAACAACAAATCAAGATATTCAACATCCTTATGAAATAATACATCATGTTCAAAATGCAAACAAATGACAAAGGATCTAAAGCAAAAGCATAAGAAAACATGATGCAAACTATCTCATATTGGATTGGTGTCACATGTGCTAGGGACCCTTTCCCAACCCTTGATCGATAAGCTTAAGATGATGAAATTGCTATTGATATGGAGATGCTAAGTAGACAAGATCAAATCTCAAATGAAGAGAGTGACCTTGCAAGAGATTGTGGAGGATTTGCTTGAGGATGAAGCCTTTATTTAAAGATTTTCAAAATGCTGGCAAGTTGAAGAGGGACCAATGTGGGATCAAAACAAAGCCAATGAGTTGAGGGACACTTGTCATCATGTGATTAGTTGGATGTATGTGCAAGATTTGGGAAGAGTGCCCAAGAGGGGGAGAATTTGAATTCAAATTTTGCAATAAATTTTGAGAGGGGGGACAAGAAAAACAGCAATAAATGCAATGTTGGACTTGTCATGTTGAGGGAAAATGAGGGTTTTTTAATAAATCAATAAAATTGATTTATTGTGCAAGTGGAGATATCTGGAGAATGCAAGTGGGATGGGATTAACATTTAATCAGGGTTAGATGATGATTATGCTGATTTAATGTTGATTAGATGATTTGACATTTTGACTTTGATAATTGATTTATTTAAATTAGAAAATGTATGATTTTTTTTTGGATTTGGATTTAAATAAAGTCCCTACTTATTGGATGAATGGAATATGATTATGCATGATGTAAATTTGACATTGCCCACGCTAGAATGACAATGTGACTTCATGTTGCAAGAGGAACAAGGTATTACTAGTGAAATGGATGGTATCGAACCATAGCAAGTTGTTCATACACAAATAGGTGCAAGCCCGAGGAGGCAAAGGAACTTTTTAAGTATCTTTAAGGTAATACCAGCTTTCTTTCTTTGGAACCCCAAGAGAATGGGTCTTGTCATTAAGAAGTGAGGACTACTTTGGCAAGATGGGTGTCTAGAAGGGTGAAAATTGTTAATGATATTAGCTTATCTCGGATGGCACTGCCTTCTCCTAGCATGCCTTTGCCAAAAAGGAAAAAAGAAAGATTCATGCACTAGAGATTCCTCTAGCATGAAGTCATCAAGAAGCTTTAAGTTATCTTCTGATCTAGGATCAGCTCTTTAAAAGGAAGAATGATTAGGAAGCAATCCTATTTCAATGATTTAGCAAGCAAGCCAAATGTTTGAGTTCAAGGTTCTATGGAGCTCCTTGGCTTCAAGCCACCTGATTAGTCCATGCTTTTGGTTTTTGGTATGTTGCTGACTCTTTAGCTATTACTTTTGAGTTTGTTGTTGTTGGTTTACAACCATACTATTGTGGGTCCATTTAGTTATTTCATTGCTAATTTTTTGGTTCCAATGATATACCTGTTCATTGTTAGTTTTTATGATCAGATATAAAACTCATATATTAATTCAAAATTAGACAAATAGACACAGCATATACGCTGGGAAAACCCTCCACTTGAGGGAGAAAAACCCAACAACAATATATCGCTTATATATTGAATATCAAACAATGGTGATCTTTACAAAGAGGTCGATTACAAGGCCAATAATAAGCACCAAATCTTTGATGCAATAACAAAATATAATGTCACTCTTCTTGAAGACAAGTTACATTAAATAACTTCAATCTACTCTTGAAGGAAATCGTACTTCTCAAAGAACTCGCACTATGAAGAATGAATGTGTTAATCGATATGATACAATGAATGACCATCTCATATAAATACAAGAGAGGGATAGACGCATCTCTTCAAATCTTCATGTCGGCCTTCAAAGAATCATCTCTTCAAGGGTGGTGAATGAAAGCAAGTTAGCCTCTTTTAATTATTTATCAATAATTAAATATTAAGTCATATCTTAAGTGAAGCGACCCTTCATACATATCGATCTCATATAAATTGAATAGTCGTTCAGGCTATATTAAATTTATAGTCTCAAGTCAAGGCTGGAAGAAGTCGCCCAACGTTGTAATCATCAACACTCACTCTCAGCTAGGGAGGAATACTTCCAACTATACAAGACATAACACTCACACTAGTTGCACCCATATGTGAAAAGGAACATATCACCTCATCATGATATCAACCACCATGGCTACTCCCATGAATAATATATGTGCACAAGTTCCCATCACGGAATCACTCAACGTGATGTCGTCATCTCATCATGACATTCACCATGTGGCTACTGCCAGAGGGTGAAAAGCACAAGTACAAGAAAATCGTCACAGACTCTCTCACATGATGTCATGGAGTCACTCAACATGACATCCACCATGACTACTCCCAGAGGGTGGATACAAGGCCTTTCACCTCAAATTTCTCTCACAGAGAAAGATGCATTAAACAAAGGCTTACACCTCAAATCTCTCTCACAGAGAGATGCATTAACAAGGGCTTGCACCTCAAATCTCTCTCACAGAGAGAAATGCATTAGAGAAGATAATTGATGCTGAGACTCCCTCTCAGCTAGGGCTTCATTTTCCACAATACCAAGCTTGTCTCGAAAGAACACAAACTTTATTCAGGAGAGAGGCTTGGTGAGAATATTTGTCGTCTGCTCGTTAGTGTTGATGTACTTCAACTGGATCGCTTTCCTCAATACCATATCTCTGATATAGTGGTATTTAATCTCAACATGTTTAATTCTGTCATGAAACACTGGATTGACAGAAAGCTTCACATAGCTTTGATTATCACAATGAATGACAGTCGATTGACCAAACAATCCTGCAAGGAGCTTCCAAAGCCAAACTACTTCTCAAGTTGCCAAACAAGCTGCAATATACTCGGCCTCTCTTGTGCTTAGTACCACTGAAGACTGCTTCTTGCTACACCAAGAGATCATCGCAGACCCCAAACTGAAGCAACATCCAGAGGTGCTCTTCCGATCAGCAACACACCCTACCCAATCAGAATCAGAATATACATGCAGCTTCAAGTCCACATCAGAAGAATATCTCAAGCCATAGCCAACTGTGCCACGCAAGTATCTCAGGATATGCTTTGCTACAACTAGATGTATTTTCCTTGGTTAACACATGAACTAACTAAGTGCACTCACTGCATAGCAAATATCTAGTCTAGTATTGACTAGATACATCAACAATCCAATCAACTGCCTGTACATAGTAGGCTCCACCATATCTAAACTAGTCGCAGCTTCTTTTAACTTCTACAAGTTGGTCTCCATAGGTGTAGACATGGATTTGCAATCCATCATACCAAAACTCTTCAAGATGTTGATTGTATACTTCCCTTGACTCAGAATAATCTCATCCAGCTTTTTCCATACTTCTAAACCAAGGAAGTAATGCATATATCCAAAATCCTTCATTTCAAATTCAAAAGCTAACTCCTTGCATTTGATAATGAGGTGTTCTTCTCCAATAATAATTAAATCATCAACATAGAGAACCAAGATTAATGCTTCGCCATCAATTACCTTGAAGTATAGGTTCGAGTCAACATCGTTCTTGGAGAAACCCAAGCTCATCAAGTATTAATCAATTCTTTTGTACCAAGCACGAGGAGCCTGCTTAAGGCCATACAAAGCCTTCTTCAGCCTACAAACATGAGACTCCTTCCCATGAACCTCAAAGCCATCAAGTTGCTCAATATATACCTCTTCCTCAATTATGCCATTTACAAATGTTGTCTTCACGTCCATCTGGGGTATTTTCCATCCCTTAGATGCTGCAATAGCAATGATGGTCCTAACGGATGTATAACGAGCAACTGGAGCAAAGGTTTCTTCATAGTCTACTCCCTCTTTTTGAGAGAATCCTCTAGCCACAAACCTAGCCTTGTACTTCTCAATGCTTCCATCAGCGGCATGCTTGATTTTGAAGAGCCACTTAGAAGATACTACATATTTTCCTTCTGGTCTAGGTACAATGTCCCAAACATCATTCTTGAGAATGGATTGATACTCTTCAACCATAGCGTCTATCCATACTTGCTGACTAGTAGCTTCCTCAACACTAGAAGGTTTAGACTCAATGATTTGACTCATCAATGCAACATAGCTTGAAAACTTGTGAGGTCTCTTGTTTTCTCTAAATGTTCCTCTCGGGGCTGCAAATATTTCTACCTCCTGCATTGTTTGTCTGGCCCAAAGAGGTCTCTTACGACCAATCACAATGTCTCTCGGCCCATCAGTAGGTTCCAAAGGCTCAGTTGGATCATCTTCTTTAGGTTCAGTAGCCTCCCTTTGAATCTCAGGAGTATGATCAACTTCCATATCCGAAGGAGATTCTTGGTCTTCAATGACTATCTCCATGTGAGTGCCCTTAGATCTCTTGAATGCAACATCCTCTTCAAATGTAACATCCCTGCTGATCTCAATCAACTTCTGACCTAGAATGTAAATTTTGTAGGCTTTTGAAGACTCATTGTAGCCCACAAATATTCCCTTCTTGCCAAATTGGTCCAACTTTGTCCTTTTATCTTTAGGCACATGAACATATGCATAACAACCAAAGATTCTCAAATGTCTTACTTTTGGTTTCACACCTGTGAAGGCTTCTTCAGGAGTCATGTTTTCCAGAATGCGGTGAGGGCTTCTATTCTGAACATACGCAGTTGTCCTAGATGTTTCAGCCCAAAGGAAGGTTTGCAGATCTTGATCATGTATCATGGCTTTAGCTGCTTCTACAATAGATTTGTTCTTCCTTTCTGCAACACCGTTCTGTTGAGGATTGTAAGGGACGCAGAACACCCTCTTAATCCTTGCTTCAATGCAAAAGTTACGGAAGCTTCCAGAGATGTATTCTCCTCCGTTGTCGAATCTTAGAACTTTGATCCTCTTCCCGGACAAGTTCTCTACCGGAGCTTTAAATTCCCTGAATATTTCAAGTACTTCCTCAGATTCTTTAGACTTCAAGAAATAAATCCAAGTCTTTCTAGAGTAGTCATCACCCACATCTACAATTGAAACCTGCTACTTAGGTCTAGTTCGACAATCCTTTGCATAGTGACCAAACTTGTCACATCTAAAGCATTGTATGTGAGAGAGGTCCTTCTTCTTAGATGCAGGGGCACCATCTGATCCTTTATCTCTATTCCTCTTGAAGTAGCCTTTCTTCCCTTCTCTTCCTTTCTTCTTCGAAGATTGAGCAGCAATGTAATGTCCCTGTTTTGGAGGTAATTTGATTTAATTAATTTAATTAATTAAGTTGTCCAAAATAATGAATATTTTATGAGGATGACTAATTAATTATTTTAATTAAATAAATAAGTGGTATTAAGTTAATTATTTATAAAGTTATCAAATAAATAAATATTAAAAGGTAACTTTATATTTAATTAATTTAATAAAGTGACTTGAATTATAAAATATTTAATAAAGTCACTTAATAAATAAAATAAAATAATGTTCTAGAAGTTTCTGGAGAAAGTGGAGAAAAAGAATAAATAGGCATCTTGGGCTTCATTCTTACGAGGGCAGATTTGATGTTGTTGTTGTTGTTGTTTCATCTTGTGGAGCCTAGGGTTTCTGCAGATTGCTTCTTATCATAGGAAACGGAAACTTCCTATTGATAGCAATTTTGAGGGTGTGAAATATCACCTGAATTATTGCAGCTAAGAGAGAGGTTACTTCAGACTTCTCAGTTGTGCTACATTGCAAATTTTGTGGCCTTTGGCCAAATTTGAAGATAGAGATTTTTATATCAGCTCATGAGCATTTTGTGAGATTGCAAGTCATCTTGTTAAATTCTTCTTTGAGGAATCGATTTATGAGAAGGTTGTTGGTTCATGACCATTCCTCTAGGTATTGTGGAAAGACAATTTCCATTAAGAAATCTGGGCGCCTATCTTCAGCCATTTCCAGTTTTAGTAACAGCTGGTAGAGTTCATTATCTAATCATGAAGGTTCCTAAAAGCTACGATCTCTCCAATTTGTTGGAGCGCCATATTTAAGGAGACTCGGTAATGGTTTTTGAAGACAAAGGAGTGACTAAGAGGCTACATACACATTCATTATAGAAGTTTGTTCTTAAGCAGCAAGGACGGCATACTAAGGGAGTTCGATTTTCATGTTGAAGCCATTAGAAAGTCTATAACACTATAGAAGTCTTGGTTAGTTGGAGAGAAGGGGAGGTGTTGCATTTCTGGAAGTTAATCAACTACTATCAAGGAGAATCAAGCATCATTGTTCAGTCAACATTCATTTCCAGATTCTGTTATCTGCCATTATTTACTAGACTTATCAGCACATAGAGGAAGCCACGGTTTATATGTTGCAGCCTTGTTTAGCCATGACTTGGCCTTCTACCTTGGGCGCACCATATTAAGGGTTGTGGAGATCATTTTTGTTGCATATTGGAGGCTTATATACTTGGCCATTATTTTATTTCTTCAGACCAACCAGAGCAGGGGCGATCTCTTCATAAATTTATATTGTTGATGTATGATCTCCATCTTCCAAGATTTTGCTTCTTTCTTCATTGGTGGACAAGGGCAACTTCAAGAACCAGGTTCCTTGTTTATTTCATGCATAATATATGTCATTTAATTGCATAATAGGTGGTACGGCTGTAGGTGACAGTCTATATCAGACTTAAGTATTTATTCATATGTACAATGCCAAGAGTCTTGGCTATTTGCTATGATCATTGTAATGATGCATTCTTAATAATAGTGGAGATATAAGTTGTTTACAATAGATATTCTTGCAATGAAATTGTAAATGATAGGATGCATGGCAAGTGTTTAACATAATGTCTACTTGTTGTAGCTAAACATTGCATTCCTAGTTGCTCATATATTTGCATTGAAAATCCAAAAAGAATTGCATATTGCATGTAAATCAGATTGTGGGCATCGTAGAAGTGTTTAAATCTATCTTAACATCCATTACTATCAAGCAACTTCAAACTGAAACACTACATCAGCCAGTCACAAGGTTGCACATGACCTGTTTGACAAAATTACAAGCAGCAAATCAAAGTAAATTGTGATCAGTTTGAGCAAGGCTCATTACAGTGGTATCAGAGCGGTCCCCTGCCATCCTTTGGGTCAGAAAATTGTCTGCATTTATGCAACAAAGTGACAGGACCAAGAGATATTCAGCTAGAGAACAAAGGAAACAAACACAGTGGCCACCACAACCTGAACAAGACACCTTATCAGCAACGGTAGCAGCAAGACACAAAGAGATTGGTGACACCATGGAGGAAAGAAGAGAAGGTGATCCTCCTAGGAATGAAAGAAGGAATGGTGATAGAGATAGAGGAGAAGAATTATTGGAAAGAATGGCCCAAGCGTTTGAAGGATTTTCAGCTTCCTTACAGCAGCAAATTCAACATAACAGAATTATTTTGGAAAATAGAACAAGGAATAACAGGGATCAAGATGATGACAGGAGTGTAGCAGGTTCAAGGAGAGTACAAAGAGCATCTTCTCACACTGCTGATAGGCCATCACGACCTACCTTCTTAAGGGAAGAGCGGGCTGCAGAAGAGAATGTGGAAGATGTTGAGGAGCCTACCTTTGCTTATGCATATATGGCTGATCATGATGAATGGCAACTCTTGACACCAGAAGCCCGAGAGCTCATGCATTTTGATCGTTTTGTGCAAACAAGGATGGACTACTACAGGTCTCGACAGGAGAGGAGACCTAGGAATCAAAATAAGGATCTCAAGCAGGCTACTAATAAGCTTACATTACCTATGTTCGATGGAAGTGGCAAATCTACAGCACAGTCATGGATTCATAAGTTGGATACTTTTTTGGCTCTTCGACCCATGACAGAAGAGAAAGCCATCAAGTATGCCACTTTGCATTTGGAGGGGGCAGCACACGAATGGTGGTATCATGGATTAGTAACATTGCAGCATAATCAAATTACATCATATCAAGAGTTTGTGGAAAGACTTGTGGAACGTTTTGATAAGAAAGACCCGGAATCATACTTCAGGGATTTGGCCCAACTCAAGCAAGTTGGAAGTTTGGAAAGTTACATTGGTGACTTCCAGAGATTGTTAGTAATGGTTCCCAACATCTCAAAGAGACGGTTGGTAGTGTTATTCATGGAGGCCTTATTGGAGCCTATGAGAGGATGGTTAAAAGCCTTCGATCCTCTTACTCTTCAGGAGGCAATGAAGAAGGCTAGGAGTATGGAGTTCGTAGCACCAAAAGGAAAGAGCTCACATAAGGATGTCCCTTCAACAAGCAATGAGACTCCTCAACAACTAGACAAGAAAAAGAAATCAGCACCTATGATGGATGAGGAGACACGAGAAGAATTGAGGAAGAGGAAATTATGCTATTGGTGCAAGGAGCCTTACAACAAGGATCATGATTGCCCTTTGAGGCCGAAGGGCAAGGAAAACCGTTTCATGTGGGCATACTTTGAGGACTCCGATTCTGATGATGTGGATCAGCAGGTTGCTTCAGAACTTGATCAGGATGAGAAGACTTCTGCTCCCATGGCATATATTGCCAATGTTCAGGATGAGACTACATTCAAGTTCAGAGGGACAGTTGATGGACAGCATTGCATTGCTATGCTTGATACTGGTGCAACACATAACTTTATTAATGGAGATTTTGTAACCAGGTGCAGACTTCAGGCTGAGGATTTTGATGGATTCAGAGTTCGAGTTGCAGATGGCTATACCCTCGCATGCACTAGGAAGGTTGCTAATCTCACCTTGAAATTGAATAGCTATGAGTTACATTCGGATTTTTATGTGGTCAACATAGGAGAAATGGACATAGTTTTGGGAATGAAGTGGCTCCAGGACTTGGGAGTATTTACCCTCGATGTACCTAAGGTGGAAATGTCTTTTGAGGTTGATGGTAGGAGGCATGTATTGAGGGGAATTACAGGTGGAGGTTTGCATTATATCAGAGGGTTGGACAGTAAGAGAAAGGGGAAGGTGGTTCAAGAGAAACATGAGATGATTCTCAATCCATTGTTCGAGGTGGAAGCCGCTTGGTCATATGACAATCCACTCTATGGCTTGGATGATGATAGCTCTCTTGATTCCAGTCCTGAGATGAGCATGGTTGATAGTATTTGTGATCCTACTAGTGCATCGGGATTGCAAACGGGACTCATAGAGGAGATTTCAAAGGTGTACATGGTGAGGAATGTTTACAGCTTCATTTTTTATTCTCATGTACATGACATATTCAGGATGCACAATTTAGGTGCGCATGTGATGGATAGTTTGGATGATAGTTTATCTTGCGCAAAGTTTGGAGGCAAAGATGATCAGTCTCTTGACTTGCTTCCCCTTGAGGCCTATACTTCTGCGGCACTTGGTGATGGTATTGAGTTGGTACGACAGATTGAGTTTGAGCAAATGTTGCAGGAGTTGTTTGGAGATGACAGGGACATTATGCAGTTCTTCTTGTGGGATCCAAGTGGTGAATTGCTTGAGGACAAGCAATTTCAGGAGGGGCGGACTGTAATGTCCCCGTTTTGGAGGTAATTTGATTTAATTAATTTAATTAATTAAGTTGTCCAAAATAATGAATATTTTATGAGGATGACTAATAATTATTTTAATTAAATAAATAAGTGGTGCTTGCCACTATTTATAAAGTTATCGTAACAATAAATATTAAAGGTAACTCTTTATAAATAATTAATTCTAATAAAGTGACTGTTCTATGTTACTTTATAAAGTCACTTTTAATAAATAAAATAAAATAATGTTCTGTGTTTCTAGAGAAAGTGGAGAAAAGAACAAATAGGCATCTTGGGCTTCATTCTTAGGAGAGGGCGAGATTTGATGTTGTTGTTGTTTCATCTTGTGGAGCTCTAGGGTTTCTGAGATTGCTTCTTTATCATAGAAAACGGAACTTCCTATCATAGCAATTTTGAGGGTGTGGAAATAACACCAATTATTGCCTAAGAGAGGTTACTTCAGACTTCTCAGTTGTGCTACATTGCAAATTTTGTGGCCTTTGGCCAAATTTGAAGATAGAGATTTTTATATCAGCTCATGAGCAGTTTGTGAGATTGCAAGTCATCTTGTTAAAGTCTTCTTTGAGGAATCGATTTATGAGAAGGTTGCTGGTTCATGACCATTCCTCTAGGTATTGTGGAAAGACAATTTCCATTAAGAAATCTGGGCGCCTATCAACAGCCATTTCCAGTTTTAGTAACAGCTGGTAGAGTTCATTATCTGATCATGAAGGTTCCTAAAAACTACGATCTCTCCAATTTGTTGGAGCGCCATATTTAAGGAGACTCGGTAATGTTTTTTTGAAGACAAAGGAGTGACTAAGAGGCTACATACACATTCATTATAGAAGTCTATTCTTTTAAACAGCAGGGACGGCATACTAAGGGAGTTCGATTTTCATGTTGAAGCCATTAGAAAGTCTATAACACTATAGAAGTCTTGGTTAGTTGGAGAGAAGGGGAGGCGCTGCATTTCTGGAAGTTAATCAACTACTATCAAGGAGAATCAAGCATCATTGTTCAGTCAACATTCATTTCCAGATTCTGTTATCTGCCATTATTTACCAGACTTATCAGCACATAGAGGAAGCCACGGTTTATATGTTGCAGCCTTGTTTAGCCACGACTTGGCCTTCTACCTTGCACCATATTAAGGGTTGTGGAGATCATTTTTGTTGCATATTGGAGGCTTATATACTTGGCCATTATTTTATTTCTTCAGACCAACCAGAACAGGCGCGATCTCTTCAGAAATTTATATTGTTGATGTATGATCTCCATCTTCCAAGATTTTCCTTGTTTCTTCATTGGTGGACAAGGGAGACTTCAAGAACCAAGTTCCTTGTTTATTTCATGCATATTATATGTCATTTAATTGCATAATAGGAGGTACGGCTGTAGGTGACAGTCTATATAAGACTTAAGTATTTATTCATATGTACAATGCCAAGAGTCTTGGCTATTTGCTATGATCATTGTAATGATGCATTCTTAATAATAGTGGAGATATAAGTTGTTGTTTACAATAGATATTCTTGCAATGAAATTGTAAATGATAGGATGCATGGCAAGTGTTTAACATAATGTCTACTTGTTGTAGCTAAACATTGCATTCCTAGTTGCTCATATATTTGCATTGAAAATCCAAAAAGAATTGCATATTGCATGTAAATCAGATTGTGGGCATCGTAGAAGTGTTTAAATCTATCTTAACATCCATTACTATCAAGCAACTTCAAACTGAAACACTACATCAGCCAGTCACAAGGTTGCACATGACCTGTTTGACAAAATTACAAGCAGCAAATCAGAGTAAATTGTGATCAGTTTGAGCAAGGCTCATTACAGGCAAGTACATGAATGTCTTTGTTTGTAGAACTTTGCCCAATGCCTCTTGCAGCCAATCTTGATTCTTATTGGATACAATCCACCCTCAAACAATCAAACTTAGGAAGTTTTGATCTCCCATTGATTTCCTTGAATGAATGGCTCCCAAGATTGAGGAAGACCATTAAGAGCCAACATAGCCAAATCCTTGTCATCAACAATACGCCCAATGGTAGAGAGTTGATCTCTCAACTCGGTGATCTTCATGAAGAATGTGATGACGGAATCTCCTTTCGCCATCTTGATATGATGAAGTTGTTGCTTTAATGCAAGAGCTCGACTTGTGTTATTGATCTCATACATCTCCTCCAAGGTCTTGAACATCTCTCTTGTTGTCTTCAACTTGGAGATGATTGGCACAAGGTGGTCCCTTACGGAGTCTACCAAAATCTTCTTTGCCTTAGTGCAATTCTTTCTCCATTGAGACTTCTCATTCTCATTGGACGGTTCGGGAACTTCGCCCTCCATGAACTCAGCTAACTCATTTTCTTCCAAAGCGAGCATAACTCTAAACTTCCAAGATGTGAAGTTGGCAGCACCCTCGAGTCTATCTTCAATCTTGAGCCCATTCACCATCTTGACGATATGATAAATGCAAGAGAATGAGAATAAGAGTGTAAGCATTGCTTATGAGAAATTTGATCACAATCTTTCTTATACCCACTCTGATACCATGTTAGTTTTTATGATCAAATATAAAACTCAGATTTTAATTCAAAATTAGACAAATAGACATAGCATATACCCTGGGAAAACCCTCCACTTGAGGGATTAAAACCCAGCAACAATATATCACTTATTTATTGAATATCAAACAATAGTGATCTTTACAAAGAGGCAGATTACAAGGCCAATAATAAGCACCAAATCTTTGATGCAATAACAGAATATAATGTCGCTCTTCTTGAAGACAAGTTACAGCCTCCTTAAATAGCTTCAATCTGCTCTCGAAGGAAATCATACTTCTCAAAGAACTCGCACTATGAAGAATGAATGTGCTAATCGATATGATACAATGAATGAGCGTCTCATATAAATACAAGAGAGGGATAAGACGCATCTCTTCAAATCTTCATGTCGTCCTTCAAAGAATCATGTCTCTTCAAGGGTGGCGAATGAAAGCAAGTCAGCCTCTTTTAATTATTTATCAATAATTAAATATTAAGTCATATCTTAAGTGAAGCGCCCCTTCATACATATCGATCTCATATAAATTGAATAGCCATTCAGGGTATATTAAATTTAGTCTCAAGTCGAGGCTGGAAGAAGTCGCCCGACCCTGTAATCATCAACATTCACATCATTGTAAAAGGTTTTGGGCCATTTCAAAAACCCTACTTCCTTTCAAAACCCCTACTTTACTTTAATCTAAAAATAAAATAAAAATCATCACTTTTTTTGAAAAACTCAAGAAAGAGCACAGCAAACATGGCAGGTATTGATCACTCAGTATAAAAAATGGGTTTTCTGAGCATAATGTTGGTATGATGTGGATTATATACTACTGCAAATATTGATTTGTAATTATTATGTTTAATATTAATTGACTGCAAGTAAGGCTAGGATCAACGGCCAAAAGTTTTTCCAAGTTGCCAAAATACAAAGGATGATGTGACCTGCTTCACAGTGCTCTATGGGTCTTAAAACTTCAAGTGCCTCCTGCAAACAGTTCATGAAAGATAGAATGTCTCTTGGAGATATTGGAAAACGGAATTGTGTGCACCATATCCCAGAACTTTGATTGCTTCTAAAGCTAGCTGGTAAAAATTCTTCACATTTGTTAGTATTCTGTAACAAGGTATAAGTTGCAATTTTTGTCCACATTGTGGTGTTCAGATAATCTTGCTACTTAAGATAATGTGAAATTAAGGAATGCTTATTGAACTGGTGTTTGATATCAAAAGACAACAGCATCATTCATCTTAACTACTTTCAGAAAAATGGGTGGAAAGCATTTCAAGTCTACAGCGTGTACAACTTAAAGAGTCTGGATGGGATTGCCATATGCAACAAAAAAGCAAGTTTTGCATTACATGGAATGTCAGGACTTACTCGTGTGAAGTAATGGTTTAATGTTGTTGATTCAAACAGAAACTTGAGCATGTAAGTAAATGAAAATAGATGAAGCTTTAAATTCAAAATTACACGAGCATCAGGAATGTGTGCTTAATGTATCTCTACTACTAAATTTTGGTGCCATCAGAGAATCGCTAAAATAAAGATACTCTGCAATTACCAAGTTCTTTAATTAGAACTGCTCTTAGAGTGCATACCATCACAAATAGTATCTCCAGCATTTCTAAAACTTGTGATTGGATCATTTTCCAATTAAGCATCAGGCGACGGATAAGATTAGTCTCCAAACAAAAATGGATGTCATTCAATGGACCAACCCCATACAAAAAGTCCCTTCCCACAAATTGAGCTTCATATTGTAACAGGATTAGAATGTTGAATTTGAAGGAATGTGTGCTTAATGTATCTCTACTAATAAATTTTGGTGCCATCAGAGAATCGCTAAAATAAAGATACTCTGCAATTACCAAGTTCTTTAATTAGAACTGCTCTTAAAGTCCATATCATCACAAATAGTATCTCCAGCATTTCTAAAACTTGTGATTGGTTCATTTTCCAATTAAGCATCAGGCGACAGATAAGATTAGTCTCCAAACAAAAATGGATGTCATTCAGTGGACCAACCCCATACAAACTGTCCCTTCCTACAAATTGAGCTTCATATTGAACAATCATTCATATTGCAACAGGATTAGAATGTTATATTTTCCTGCTCAAATATGCAAATGTGAAAGACCCAAAAGCTACCTGTTATTGTACTACTTCAAGAAAGCATATTGACAACAATAAGGTACTTTTTCTTTCTGTTCATTACATGACTGCTATAGTACAGAATAATGTCTCTCCTCTTATACTATCAGAGACAGAATTAGACACTGCCCATTTACAAAATTGTTGCTCCATTCCTTATTGTTTCATGATGACATGATATGAAATTCAATCACTTTCCTCTTCTTCTATAACTGGCTCTGCAATACACAAAATAAGAAATTCAAAAACTTAATTGACAATAACAACAAAATGCAAAAACAGTGGTTTACCATTATTCATATTCATCCACCAGAAATTTTACACACGTATTATTCCACCATTTCCAAGAAAGATCCAATTTTGCCATATTGTTGTTCCTTATATTAAACTTAGTCTGGAAGATGCCTTACGCACTCTTTCAGTGTTGTAGCCAATCTTATTCAGTCCTATTGAGTGTTTGTGAATAAGGAACCATCTTTCTTTGAAAGAATGAAAGAGGGGTATCTCTCTAAGCAAGAAAACACCACAAAACCACTTGCAAGCACAAGCTAGCATAACTGATTAAAAAATTGATCAGAACAAACTGTAATAAAATTCAAGAAATCAAGGCAGTTTGTACTGAACTGTATCTTGGAGGGAGCATGTGTTTGCATACTTGACACATCGTACCTTCATGGGGATAATCCTAACCTTCTGTCGATATCAAAAAACCTGACCATTAACAGTATTGCAAATTTGAAGGAAAGGACCAGACTCAAAGCAGCTAGCTTTTGCATGCCAGCTTTGGAGACAGCAAAAATAATTTAAGAATTTTCATAGGGTGTATGTGTGTACTATGTATACTTGAACAATTGTCACTTGTTCATGCTCAACCCACCATTTTTCTCTACCGTACAACTTGGGCACAAATACTGTCTTGCAGATTAGTGGACAATTACTGGACACAAAGCAACTGGTAATTTTGCATTGCAGATTCTGAGATAAAACTAAATTAGAGAACAATATTCCTTTTGTTGTTCTCCTATACAAATGGAATGCAGTGATACACAGATAAGATCTCAATATGATGAGGACAACTTCTTTTTACATACCTAAAAAAAAATTGGTCTGTAGGACTATAGAAAATAAAAGGAAGGTAGAGATATGAAGGCTGCAAGGAAGATAACAAGTGGTAATATTCCTAGAATCAGAGATGCAGCATCTTGAAAAGGTTATAAGAGTCTCAATACAAATCATTGGACTTGTGTGGAGCAGTATGTAGCATAACATTGGAAAAGCTGAAGAATTTAACTTAGTGGATACACAAACAAATCAAGCAGTGTGTTGTCGAGCAGAGTTGGTAATCATTTAACTGATTATTGGCCATACATATTTCTAGACTTACAACACTCACAGTATTTTTGGAGCTTAAGTTCTAACAGATAATTTATTTCACAAAAAGCAATGCCAAATAAGTGTTGAAGACATTTCGTAGAATAAAGAATCAGAATTAGCACTCAATGTTTGACGAACATTGTTCACATACATACTGCTCCATCCTGTCTAATTTAAGAGTTCAAAAACAATATATATATCAGGTTCATAACATCCTGAAAATAGAATGCACGTTGTTAAAAATCACATGCATGAATGCAAGTACCTGTGCTTCAAAGAATTGGAAATTGCCTTCACAAGTACCAAACATATTTTAGTTATAATGTTGTAGGGCCAACTGTTAAAATTCAGCACATGGTATGCATATTCTGCACTATAGGGTTTGAAACAAATTGACTAATGTAACCTTCAATCAAATCTGTAACTCTTGAGTGCACTAACCTGCATACACAAACTTCTGAAAATACAAATAATAGAATGATAAAGCTTAAATCAGAAATATGCAGTTGCTGGAAAAATAAAATTTATATTTTCTTACTCCAGAAAAATTCTGAATACGAAAGATGGATGTCACAAAGTCATAAATAACCCATGAACTTGACTCTCCAAAATAGAAAAAAGAAAACCCTAATTTTAGATTGTCTTTCATAACAAAAACACTCTAAAAATAAGCTAGTTGCCCAAAATAAATGCAATCAAAAACAGCACCTAAAAAAGCCTGCAGTCTCCCAAAACTAGAGGTAATAAGAAACTAATAATAGTGCCTAAAGTCAGCAGCTTTGAATAGCACCTAACATTAAGACAAAATCTGCTCTACAAACTCAAGTTCTGCTCTTGTGCCCAGCTACACCAACTGAGCAACAAAAAATCTAACACTCCCTCTTCGAAAAGAAAAGTGTTCCCTATCAACCCCAACTTCTCTCTCAGTATTTCAAACTTCCTTATGACAAAGTTTTACCAAAATGTCCGCACATTGCTCATCTGAAGGTACATACTGACGAATTATTGCTCCCTTCTATAAAAAATTAAGATCTTAGGATACTAATCATTATAAACAAAACATAAAATAAATAAAATGGGAATCATACAAGCATAGAATTTTCAAATATCCCCCCTCCAAATGAATATTTACTGACTGACTTTCTGTCTTGTCTGATTGCCTTAGGTTTTATGGTTTTTTGTGTAATTTTATGTTTTTGATTATTTTTGCCAGGAAATGCAAATAAATGCTAAGTTACCGGTTCGGTTTTGGGTTCGGGTTCGGGTTCAAGAACCCAGTTCGCCGCTTCGGTAAAAAAAATTTTGGGGGTTGGGTTCGTTTTGGATTCGGTAATACAAAAACATATAAAAATCAGAAATATATACATATTTGCAGCAGTAATTAAGTTTAGAATACACCACCATACTAATAGTCAAATAACATAGCAAAAATACACCACCACTTTATACTCAAATGTCATGATATAGATTCATTTGGCATATTTTATTGCTTCCTCTTCAAACATAGGATTTGAGAAGTATGCATCCAAATTTTGGATCTAAGAACGTGTTTTGCATTTGTTTGAGCTGTCAAAAGTAGGTATGCACAACTTGCCTAACCTTCATTGTAAGTCCTAGCTGTGGGTTCCTCTCTCTTTCTTGGGTCTGTTTCTTAGCTTCAATTGGCAAAAAATTGGTAAGAGACATTGTTTCATGAGATTATTCCTAAGAGATCTATACTCATTTAGGTAGTCCAAATAGCTCTTTCCTACATTCTTCTGTCCCTCTGACCATCTAGGTCTTCTGCTCTATCCAAAATTTAGGCATCAGGGGTCTAGTTACTGATCCTATTATTGTTCTAGTATTATTATTGTTGTTGTTGTTTGCAGAGTTAATTGCATCACTGTTCATATTTTCAACATTTGTGTCAATAACTTGGTCAACTGCTGCTGTCCCTGTATAAGTGCATTTAGTTGCTGCTCTATATTAATGTCCTCATGTGAATTTCTTTTATTTTTGTTTGCCATAATTTCTTCTACTTCCAAATCTGCAAATGAAAATCCTTCTGTATTTTCCAAACATTGAAATTGTGGCCTTTTGAGTTCTATCTGATAGGACTTGTTTATTCTATCACTTGGATGCATATGGAGTGTATTTCTACATCAATCTGTTAGTGACCCAACAGGCTAGTAGGAAAACTAGCTTAGATACCAATAAAATATCCCTAACTGATTTTTTTGTATTTTTGACAAATGTTTGACAAAATACTTATGAACTAAATAAATGCAAGAAATTGATTTACTTTGGTCTAACCACAATTCACACAGCTATAAAAATGAAATATTAATGGTATTCAATTGAAATTTCTCTCAACACAGCTACACACGAAAACAACACATATCTATTTCATGTGTTACAGGCAAATATTAGGGTTAGAGGGAATAAAATAGTCTTTAAAAGTCAACAAAAGGTCAAAAAATTAATTAAAAATTGCAAAAACACGTTGAAAAAGTCTGCCTGGGCACAAATTCTACCCTGGTTCGAACCGGGTTCGAAAAAAACGAACCCTGGCCGAACCCACAGTTAGGGTTTCGAACCCTGGTCGAACCCACAGTTGATTTTTCGAACCCACAGCGAATTTGATCGAACCGGACCCGAATTTCGAACCCGAACCGAACCCGTATCGTAACCGGGCTTCCCAAGGGCGAACCCGGTAACTTAGAATAAATGCAATGAAATATATAAACAGTTGCAAAACAACAAACTATGGAAGCAAATGCAGTTTACTTTCAATACAGATTTATCATTGCATTACATTTACAAGAAACTCATACCCAGAGAGCCAAGCCATATAAATTGCAATTCTGGAATTTTATGACAGCAGCCTGGTGTTAGTTTTATGATCAGATGTAAAACTCAAAAATTTAATTCAAAATCAGACACAATAACACAGCATATACCCTGGGAAAACCCTCCACTTGAGGGAGAAAAACCCAGCAACAAAGATCTCTCTTATATATATAAATAATAGCAACAATTCTCTTTACAATGAGGCCAGTCACAAGGCCAATATACAGCACTACCTCTAGATGCAATAACAGATAACCATCTGCCCTTCCTTGATATTGAAATCTGCACTTGAAGAAATTTGCAATCTGCTCTTGATGAAATTCGCACTTGTATGAATGAAAGAATCGAACTTGCTTGATTGACGAATGGATGGAAATGACCTTGTATAAATACAAAATGTGAGAGAGGTCGCACCTCTTCATGTACAAGGTCGGCCACTATACAAAAATATAATTACAAATAAAAGATGCAAATTACAAGGAAGGTCGGCCCAATTAGAAATTATATTGTTGCCAAGTGAAGCGCCTCTTCACTTTAATTTTCTCAATAAAATAAATAGCCGATAGGCTATATGCAATTTTATGCCTTGACTCGTGGCTGGAAGGATGAGCCCGAAGCTGCTATAACATCAACACTCCCTCTCAGCTAGGGAGGAATACTTTCAGCTATACAAGACACATCATCTCATCGTGATGTCAAACACCAGGCTACTCCCATATGTGGAAAAGGAACATATCACCTCATCGTGATATCAACCATCATGGCTACTCCCATGTATGGTAAATGTGCACAAGTGCCCATCACGGAATCACTCAACATGATGTCGTCACCTCATCATGACGTTCACCATGGCTACTCCCAGAGGGTGAAAAGCACAAGTACAAGAAAATCATCACGACTCTCTCACGTGATGTATGTCATAGAGTCACACACATGACATCCACCATAGCTACTACTAGAGGGTGGAAACAAGGGCTTTCACCTCAAATCTCTCTCACAGAGAGAAATGCATTAACAAGGCCTTACACCTCAAATCTCTCTCACAAAGAGAAATGCATTAAAGAAGAACACAGATGCTGAGACTCCCTCTCAGCTAGGGCTTCATTCTCCACCATACCAAGCTTGTCTCAAAAGTACACAAACTTTATCCTGGAGAGAGGCTTGTTGAGAATATCTGCCGTCTGATCATCAATGTTGATATACTTCAACTGGATCACTTTCCTCAATACCATATCTCGGATATAGTGGTATTTGATCTCAACATGTTTAGTTATGTTATGAAACACTAAATTGACAGAAAGTTTCACACAGCTTTGATTATCACAATGAATGACAGTCGGCTCCATTGATTGTCCAAACAATCCTGCAAGGAGCTTCCGAAGCCACATTGCTTCTCGAGCTGCCACACAAGCTGCAATATACTCGGCCTCTGTTGTGCTTAATGCCACTGAAAACTGCTTCTTGCTACACGAGGATATCATTGCAAACCCCAAACTGAAGCAACATCCAGAGGTGCTCTTCCGATCAGTGACCCACCTTGCCCAATCGGAATCAATATATCCATGCAGCTTCAAGTCCACACTAGAAGAATATCTCAAGCCATACCCAACAGTGCCACACAAGTATCTTAGGATATGCTTTGCTGCAACTAGATGCATTTGCCTTGGTTCACACATGAACTGACTAACTGCACTCACTGCATAGCAAATATTTGGTCTAGTATTGACTAGATACATCGACGATCCAATCAACTGTTTGTACATAGTAGAATCCACCAAATCTGAACTAGCTGCAGCCTCCTTAAGCTTCTAAAAGTTGGTCTCCATAGGTGTAGACATGGATTTGCAATCCATCATACCAAACCTCTTCAGAATGTCAATAGTATACTTCCCTCGACTCAAAATGATCTCATCTAACTTTTGCCATACTTCTAAACCAAGGAAGTAGTGCATGAGACCAAGATCCTTCATTTCTTATTCAGAAGCTAACTCCTTCTTGCATTTGATAATGAGGTGATCTTCTCCAGTAAGAATTAGATCATCAACATAGAGAACCAAGATGAATGCTTCGCCATCAATTACCTTGAAGTATAGGTTTGAATCAGCATCATTCTTGGAGAAACCCAAGCTCATTAGGTATCGATCAATTCTTTCGTACCAAGCACGAGGAGCCTACTTAAGGCCGTACAAAGCCTTCTTCAGCCTGCAAACATGACTCCTTCCCATGAACCTCAAAGCCATCAAGTTGCTCAATATATACCTCTTCCTTGATTACACCATTTAGAAATGTTGTCTTCACGTCCATCTAGTGTATCTTCCATCCTTTAGATGCTGCAATAGCAATGATGGTCCTGACGGATGTATAACGAGCAACTGGAGCAAAGGTTTCCTCAATCTACTCCCTCTTTCTGAGAGAATCCTCTAACCACGAACCTAGCCTTGTACTTCTCAATGCTACCATCAGCCACATGCTTGATCTTGAAGAGCCACTTAGAAGAAACAACAATTTTTCCTTCAGGTCTAGGTACGATGTCCCAAACATCATTCTTGAGGATGGATTGATACTCTTTAGCCATAGCATCTCTCCATACTTGTTGACTAGTAGCTTCCTCAACACTGGAAGGCTCAGACTCAATGATTTGACTCATCAACGCAACATAGCTTGAAAACTTGTGAGGTCTCCTACTTTCTCTAAATGTTCCTCTCGGGGCTACAAACCTTTATGCCTCCTGCATTGTTTGCCTAGCCCAAAGAGGTCTCTTACAACCAATCACAATGTCTGTAGGCCCATCAATAGGTTCCAAAGGCTCAACTGGATCATCATCTTCTTTAGGATCAGTAGCCTCCCTCTAAATCTCAGGAGTATGGTCAACTTCCTTATCCTGAGGAGACTCTTGGTCTTCAATGTTTATCTCCATATGAGTGCCCTTAGATCTCTTGAATGCAAAATCTTCTTCAACTGTAACATCCCTGTTGATCTCAATCAACTTCTGACCTAGAATATACACTCCGTAGACTTTTGAAGACCCATTATAGCCCGCAAAGATTCCCTTCTTACCAGATGGTTCCAATTTTGTCCTTTTATCTTTAGGCACATGAACATATATAGGACAACCAAAGATTCTTAAATGACTTACTTCCAGCTTCACCCCTGTGAATGCTTCTTCAGGAATCTTGTTCTTCAAAATGCGGTGAGGGCTTCTATTTTGAACATAAATAGCTGTCCTAGATGCTTCAACCCAAAGGAAGGTTTGCAAATCTTGGTCATGAATCATGGCTTTGGCTGCTTCTACAATAGATCTGTTCTTCCTTTCTGCAACACGGTTCTACTGAGGATTGTAAGGGACACAGAAGTCCCTCTTAATCCCAGCTTCAATGCAAAAGTTACGGAAGCTTCTAGAGATGTACTCTCCTCCGTTGTCGGATCTCAGAACTTTGATCCTCTTCCTGGATAAGTTCTCTACATAAGCTTTAAATTCTTTGAACCTCTCAAGTACTTCCTCAGATTCTTTAGATTTCAAGAAATAAATCCAAGTCTTTCTAGAGTAGTCATCAATAAAAATAATGTAATACAAGAAACCACTCAAAGAAGCAACAAACATTGGACCACATAAATCAGAATGAATAAGATCTAGAATACATTTAGATCTACTTTCACTACTATGAAATGGACCTTTAGTATTCTTACACAATGCGCAACCTCTACAAGTGCCTTCATGCCCCTGGTTGAGTTTAGGAAGGCCCGTGACCATCTTCTCCATGGTAGGTAGTGCTCGCAAGTGAAGGTGAGCCAATCTTCTATGCCAAAGTTCACACGAACTTGATGAATCATGCAACAAAGCCTAAAGTGGACAAGTGCAAAGTCTGTAGAGACTCTCATGTCGAACTCCAATCACCCGAGCAGTCTTGATATTTGAGTTCTTCGGCCATGCAAGAACTTTACCTTCTGAGAATGCAACTTGGTACCCCTTGTCCTCCAAGGCTAAGATAGAGACAAGGTTTCAGTTGATACCCGGAACAAATAGAACATCACTCAACTACAAGGAAATGTCGAAATCTAGGTGAAGAGAGGAGGTCCCAACTCCTTTCACAGAATAAATAGCATCATCTCCAATAATGACTTGAAAACTAGAATCTCTCTCCACCAAATCAAATAGATGCTCTCTAAATCCAAAGATGTGGCGAGCGGCACCACTATCAATCAACCAAGTATTGTTGTCGGTAGGCACATTGCTTGATAGGGCAGAATAGAATAGAAAACCACATGAATCCTTCTACAGGGAGATCTCATCCACATCTACAATAGTAGCCTGCTGCTTAGGTCAGGTTGGACAATCCTTCGCATAGTGACCAAACTTCTCACATCTAAAACATTGAATGCAGGAGAGGTCTTTCTTCTTCTTCAATGCAAGAGCACCATCTGATCCTTTATCTCTATTCCTCTTGAAGTATCATTTCTTCCCTTCTTTTCCTTTCTTCTTCGAGGATTGAGCGGCAAGAACATGAATATCTTCATTTGTAGAGCTTTGACCAATGCCTCTCATTGCCAACCTTGATTCTTCTTGAATACAATCAGCTCTCAATCGATCAAACTTAGGAAGTTTTGATCTCACACTGATTCCTTGAATAAATGACTCCCAAGATGAAGGAAGACCATTAAGAGCCAACATAGTCAAATCCTTGTCATCAACAATATGTTCAATAGTAGAGAGTTGATCTCTCAACTCGGTAATCTTCATGAAGTATGAGATGATGGATTCCCCTTTCGCCATCTTGATGTGATGAAGTTGTTGTTTTAATGCAAGAGCTCGACTTGTGTTGTTGATCTCATACATCTCCTCCAAAGTCTTGAACATCTCTCTTGCAGATTTTAACTTGGAGATAATTGGCACAATGTGGTCTTTCACGGAATCAACCAACATCTTTTTCGCCTTAGTGCCATTTCTCTTCCATTGAGGCTTCTCATTCTCATTGGTTGGTTCAGGAACTTCGCCCTCCACGAACTCAGCTAGCTCATTTTCTTCCAAGCCGAGCATGACTCTGAACTTCCAAGATGTGAAGTTTGATGCACCCTCAAGTCTATATTCGATCTTGAGCCCGTTCACCATCTTGACGATAAGATAGATGCAATCAAAGATGAGAATAAGAAGGGAGGATAACGCTGCTTGATTAAATTTGATCACGATCTTTCTTATACCTGCTCTGATACCATGTTAGTTTTATGATCAGATGTAAAACTCAGAAATTTAATTCAAAATCAGACACAATAACACAGCATATACCCTAGGAAAACCCTCCACTTGAGGGAGAAAAACCCAGCAACAAAGATCTCTCTTATATATATAAATAATGGCAACAATTCTCTTTACAATGAGGCCAATCACAAGGCCAATATACAGCACCACCTCTAGATGCAATAACAGATAACAATCTGCTCTTCCTTGATATTGAAATCTGCAATCTGCTCTTGATGAAATTCGCACTTGTATGAATGAAAGAATCAAACTTGCTTGATTGATGAATGGATGGAAATGACCTTGTATAAATACAAAATGTGAGAGAGGTCGCACCTCTTCATGTACAAGGTTGGCCACACTACAAAAATATAATTTCAAATAAAAGATGTGAATTACAAGGAAGGTCGGCCCAATTAGAAATTATATTGTTGCCAAGTGAAGTGCCTCTTCACTTTAATTTTCTCATAAAATAAATAGCCGATAGGCTATATGCAATTTTATGTCTTGAGCCGTGGCTGGAAGGATGAGCCTGAAGCTGCTATAACATCAACACCTCAAAACCCTCAAATGTGGACGCCTTGCACAATATACTAATATCTCCACCTCTATTTGGTTGCTGATTGAAATGATTGTCTTAGCTGCCCCTATTGGTGAAGATGGCACCCCAAATCCTTAGGCGTTTCAGCCTAGAAACACCACGCCCAACCTTGATGAAGTACGGACCAAGAAAAGGACTGTACGGCCTGATCTTTGCCTCCCACATGGCTACCAAAGAGAGTGCAAACAGAAATAATAACTATCAACATTAATTATTCCTCCACCAATTATGATCGGCACTTTTTAACCTCTCAAAATCTGAACCAACTATCTACAATCAAGCACAATTGTGAACTCTGAGTGAAGCCACCTGAAGATGCAAACCTTAGGTGGTATTTCACGCCTGTAGAATGCACAATCTAAGAGAGCTATGTTCTAACCCTTGTTTTATTCTCACAACAAAAATCCTCATAAATTTGATAAGTGTTCAATAATGAATGAAATGATTTTTCGAAGCTTTTTATATCTCTCCCAAAAAGCATGACTCCAAGGCACTTTAGTCAATAAATATAATTAAATATATTTGCTTTTTGTTGCCTTATAATATCTCTTCATGTGAGCGCCCATATCAATGACTAAATAATTTTACTTTATGTTATTAAATAACCCTTTAATATAAACTCAATAAAGTCATTAAATGATATCCACTTTTATAACTAATTATTATTAAAGTAGTCACTTTAATAATAATAATTAAAATATCATAACTCCATAAATAATCACTGTTAATTAATTCTGTGAATGCCAAAAGGTAGCCCACTAATTCCTCTACTCACCAGGGTGCCTTACTATAAAGTAAGACTAGACCCCAACATTTGAGTGACTTACTAAAAAATAGTAAGTATGCATAAACAGAGCCCAAAACACCTCCAGAAGGAAAACCCTAAATATCACCAAGTACTGGAGAAGAAAACACCATAAACGGCCATCTGAAGAACTAGATAATTCCCTCATAAGGCCCTCTAATCACCATCATTAGCCTACGAGGATCTAATGATAGGCTAATCCACCAAACTCTGACACTGGATAAAAAGGGGACATTACAGTCCGCCCTCCCTGAAATTGCTTGACCCCAAGCAAGCTCAACTGAAGATAGAACACATCACCACCCGGGTCCCAAGGGAAGAACTGTGGTTGGTCCTTCTTGTCTCTAGATAACTACTACAGCACTAGCATTAGTATAATGTCCCCTTTTCGAGCTCGCATTGTATGATGTGGCCGTTAGCCTATTTCTCCTTGGTTCCATAGGCTAACCAAGGCTTTTAGGGAATCTTGAGGATTTTTGGCATAGGCAATTTTTGTTGCGGGTCAATCCGGGGCTTTTGGAGGCAATTTTGGTATACTTACTATCTTTAGTAAGTCATTAATGCTATTAATAGTAATTCTTCAGGTGGGTCGTGATCTCCAATGGTAGTGCCTTTTCAATGGAAAGTTGGTTATTATCGTCAAATGATTCAGTTCCATTGGTTTAATTTGTCTCTGCATTAATAAAGTTCAAATTATAAAGTTGAATCCAATTATTTGACTTTATTAATGTGAGTCTAAAGTTAAGTGGGTAAATGAATAGTAAAAGGGTCTCCTTATTTTAAAATACATGAGACATCAAAAAGTCAAAAAGGAAGTTAATGTTTTATCCCATATTGGTTAAAAGTGTGAGTGAGCTTTTATGAGAAGCTTATAAAAAATGTTGCAAGGGCTCATTTTCAGCATGCTTGGTTTATGCTTGATTATTATATTCTCTTGGAGAATTCTGGGAAGCTTTGGCTTTCAGCAGGTTTCAGGACGAAAACACTTGAGCTTGGAGGCAATGGACGAAAACCCATTAGCTGTTGGAGATATTACTCAGGTGTCTCACTTTGTGCTTCAAATTCATACTTCTCTTTCTATTGTTATTCTACTGAAGATTTGAAAGGCAATATTCATATGTAATTTCAGATCTTGTTCTAAAACTGTTTACATTGAAATTTGTTTGCAAGTTATTGGATAAATTGAAATCAGTTTTGCACGCAAATTGTTTGTTAAAATTTCTATGGAACATTTGGGAAAAATTGGGCAAATATCTTTAGGGGATGTTTCAATGGTATCAGAGCCACAATCCTGCCCAGCCTGTGAGGTTTTTATGAGTGACAGAGACAGTTTGCAGAAGTTTGAGGACAAAATCTGTGAACAAATTTGTAAGAGCATTATTGTATTCTCAGAAATAATTGTTACAGTTATTTGCTAGTTCGATTTACACCAGTTTAATGGTCATTGACCAAATTGGTGAAGCAATTTTGATTAAAAAGAATACTTGCAGTTAAACAAACCTGGAGGTTTACACTCAGTTCTGTGGTAAGTCGGTTTTCATTGGAAAAATCAAGTGTCAGGAAAGATAAGAATTTAAGTAAAAGACAAGCTCAGGTCTGAATATAAGACAATATCTAGTCAACACAAGTCTGGGAAGAGACAAATCTGTAGCTGCTAAGAAAGGACAAATTATTCCTGACGGAACTAAAGACAAAGAGGAGGTGTGATTTGTGGAAAGCACGACTTGGGGGAAAAGACAATCGTCCTGGCAAGAAGACACATCTGCAGAAAGAGACAAGGCAGAACAGGACAGAAAAAAAAGTGAAGGCAACACAATTTCTCTTGTCGGGTCCTGCTTGTGATTGAGAGGGACGAATATCTGAAGGAGGACATGGCTTTTTCTTCAAATAAAGACAAGCAGAAGAAGCCAAACTAAGAACCACCACTCAGTATAAGGTGGTCAATAAATTTATAGCCGCCATATTTGTTAAAGGTGAAATCGTGGGTTCAAGAAGAAACAAATCTTGGCGTTTTCTGAGATTGACCGCTGCCATCCTTCGGGAAAGACAAGAGTTTGCAGAAAAGACGAAATCCAGATAAGGTTAAGAGCCGTCAATTTTATCAGGCCATAGTTATAATGTTTGCGTCGCCCCTCTGAAGTCAAGACGAACTAACGAAAGCTGCTTAAGCTGTTGTCTTCGGGTTCTAAAAGTTATGTAATATCACCTTTGTAATTTCCGTCCCTGCTGTTTTCATAATCGCTGAGGACAAATACTCTTGTCACCAAATCAATTCAATCTTTGAAGTGACATGTTCTAAAAGGCAGCCGCTGGAGTTATCATCTACTCAAGGCAATTCACAGTTTCTGAAGGGCGTCATTTTGACAGGGGCGACCAAATAAGAAATCGTGGAAAATAGAGGGAAGTGAAAGATGTGCTTGTACAGGAAGGCATTAATAACGGCTGGTTTAGTCTTTAATCGACAGTCCTAGGTGTTTCCTTCAATTTTGAATATTTGCTTTGTCTTGATCGCTACTATTCATTGAAGTGAGCTTGAATTAGAAGTGTGGAGATTTCATTGAAGCCAACAATTGCTAGAAGAATTCACATAGGCCTGAAGAGTGAAGGCACTGTCATCAAGTTGCAAGTAGACTGCATACGATTTCCAGGTTCTTTTTTCAATTGCATTTAAATTAGATTGTGCATAAGTCTACAAGCATACAACACTCTCGTAATGGTCATCTCAGCATTGTAAACAATTTGCAGTCAATAAATCAATATCAATGGAGTTGAGTTTACATGCCAAGTGTTTGTAGAAATTACTACCTGTTGTAGATATATACTAGCCAGTTGCAATTCATTTCTAGTCACTGCGAATGCTAGACAAGTGTTTGTTAGAATGTCTATTGCTGTAGATGAGCTTTTATGCCTGCATTTCTCATTATTGAAAATCAGAAAAACATTGTATGGTAATTCAAGAAGAGTTGGTGATTACTTGACAATTGTTTGATTTAATGCCATTATGTTGTAGCTTCAAGTTTGGATGAGTAAACTTACCTTATCGCATTTCAAAATCCAAAACAACCGAATTGCATAGCATCTCTTTTCATTTCAGTCATTGGGATGTTGCAATTAGAAGCATTCATATCTTAGATATCCTTGAATGCATCAAAGATACAGAAGAAGGCAATAAACAGCAGTTAAAGAGTTTGCCAACAAAGTGTTTGACGAAATTCCTCAATGTTGGAAACTGAAAATCTATATCAGATTTTGACAAGGCTCATTACAGTGGTATCAGTCATTCAAGCAAACAAACTGTTTGACAACATTCCTATCCTCATAAAATCAGTCATTCAAGGGCAGATTTAACTAGACCCTCAAAATCAGATGAAGATGGTCTGAGTTTATCAATAATTGCATTCAAGTGGTGTGAAATCAGTTGTGCACAAGTCAGTTGGGATTTAGTTTTCAGTTTGGACAGTGAAAAAGGTCATTATGGCAAAGTTGTTTAGCAACAAACAGGCATGGAAATAAATTGAACAAACACAATACAAAATCATATGTAGTTTGCAACGTTTAGATGATTCACTTTCAAAGTTTGGCCTTTCCAAAGGATCATCTTCACGTTCTTCTAGCAAAGGTCCAACACCACAAGACAAAGAAGCGGTGGTGACTGGCATGTTTGAGGAGTATAGCATTCTTCCTCAATATATTAAGAAGAATCTTCCTTTCAAGGACTACATGGACATACACCTGAAACTTTGCCACAAGACTGAGCATGCAAGGAAGGAATATCACTCTATAGCTCATGAATTATTCGTACATGGAATGGATAGAGTATCTTCACACATGCTTGATACAACTCTTCTTGAGAATAATTTGATGTCTTCAGGTTCAGATGAGGTATGCAAAAATCTATATGATGAATTTGATAGACATGCTGATTTGACTCAAGGAGACATTTGGACAGCCTTGAGAAATGATTTATGTACATCATCCTTGCAAGAGGTTTCTCAAGGGGCTTCTACGTTAGAGGCTAGCATAGATCATATTAGTGAGTTGGACAACAATGGTGTGGATTCTTTGGGTGATCATAAGGTAAATACTCAAGGTTTGGTTATTAATGATGCATTGTGTGAGAAGGATTTATGCCATCACCAGTCTGATTTTTCAAATCAGACCATAGAAAACCAATTAGAAAATTTATTTAATGGCAATGAATCCCAGGATCGTGTTTTGGATGGACATGTAGTTGCTTTGGTAGCAGAAGTGTGTGAAAATATTGTCAAAACAGCGACTTCTACCCTGCCAGTTGAGCCATCCTTAGAGGTACATAGCAGCAATACCATTGATGATATTGTGAGTGAAGCTGATAACACTCATGATGTTGCTTATCAATTAGTGAGCAATGATGATTCAACCTCATATCATAGTGCAGATTCTAAATCAAGGAACTTGTATGGGAGTGATAAATTCCAGGGTTCTCATCATTTGGTAGGGCAACTTAAGGTAAATGACATAATTATTGGTACCGCCATAGAGCATTTTGACGTTGCTCGTCAGATGTTGGCCCTTCATGGTTGGAGTACTCCCGTGACAAATGAGCACGAAGATAGTGGTCTTTCCCTTGCAGAGTCTCATGCTCTTCGAGAAGCAATTGGAATAATGAAGCAAAATTACCTACAGCTACTTGCAGACAAAGATTATCTTCTCGAGTGGGACTGCATCTATCATAAGTCATTGAAGGGAAAGAAAGAGGAGGTTGATGAGTTCACTCACAAGCTTGAGGTGACTATGGACTCATTGAAGAGTGCCCAGTTGGCCCTTCAGGAGTCACAGTCACAGATAGAGGAGCTTACCATGGAGTTGAGTTTGGCACAGTCTTCACCATCTTCAGATATAGTTCAGGTTTCCATGGCAGCAGTTGGGGAGAAGCATGTATCCACGAATTTTGGTTGTGAGCAAGTTGAGGATGTGCTTACATCCATCACAGTTACAGGTGCAGTCGATACAGATGGGATGAGTGCGTTGGTTGAGAGTTGCAGGGAACCACATGTTGCACCAGGTTCTCCTGAGGTTATTCCCATGATAGGTGATGCAAGGGAAAATTAGTGATAGCTCTTGTGACATCGTAGTTGATTCACCACAGAGTTGTGTGACAACTCACGACACTACTCCATCTTCTTCACAGGAGATATACAGAGTATCATCTAGTTGGGAGATTGATTCTTTATGTTGATTTGTTTCCCTCCCCTGGAAGCAAATCAATCATTTCATCCCATGTAGTTGATTATGATCGGCAGTTTCTTGAGCCAATTCAGGAGTACAATTCGATTTATTGTCCCAGGGATTCAGAGATGGATGATTCAAATCAGCATGGAGTGATTGTGCAGTTTGAGAATAATCCATTATTTGAGTTTGATAGTGGATTGATCTATGATAATCTACTCTTCGAGTTGGAAGCCGATCACACTCTTGATACTAGTTCAGGGTTGAGTGATAATCGCAGTGTTTGGGATCGTTCCAATGCATCAGGATTCCAAACAGGGCTCACGGAGGAGTTTTACAATGTGTACATGATGAGTACTACAGTTTTGTCTTTCATCCACCTATACATGATTTGTATTCAATGCAAAATTCTTGTATGCATGATGATTCTCTTTGCGCAGTCGAGGGGAGCCAATCAATTTTGTGCTCAGAGTTACCATCTTCGGAAGATGAGACTAGAGGTTGCAAGTATTCAACTCAGTTGCGTGCAGGGGATTACTTTCACGCTGGTGAGTACCTGACAGGGTTTGCCACCTTTGGGCTTCAATGGGAGATAGGGTTTCCAGGAGGTTGTAGTGGTAGTGGGCATGATGGCTTGGTTAGTTACCACATCCATGGGAGTTTAGCAGGAGTTGTAGTGAGATATTGTGTGACAAACGCTTTCAGATGTTCTTATATCCGCATGACGGATGGATGTGAGGTACGGTATTTTTGGGATCCAGGTGGTGACAGGGTTAGCAATGTGTATTGGACAGGTCCCATTGGTTTGCTTCACTATCTGCAACATGGTGAAGTGGAGATCAAATTTGAGCAATGGAAGTCTAAGGGTGTTTTTCATAGCAGACTTCTATTCTGGATTTGGGACCCAGATATTTTATGTTGGACACTCTCCAATATGTTGAGGGATCCTTTGTGTACATCAGGGTTCCGGTTTGCGTTCACTGGGAAGTATTGCTACATGTGCATGATGTTGCTTCACAGTTTGTGGTGTATGGTGTTTTTATCAGGGTGGAACAGCGGGTTGATTGATGGTTGCTTAAGAGCAAGCAATCTTGGGAAGGGAGGACTGTAATGTCCCCTTTTCTAGCTTGCATTGTATGATGTGGCCATTAGCCTATTTCTCCTTGGTTTCGCAGGCTAACCAAGGCTTTTAAGGAATCTTGAGGATTTTTGGCGTAGGCAATTTTGTTGCGGGTCAATTCGGGGCTTTTCGAGGCAATTTTGGTATACTTACTATCTTTAGTAAGTCATTAATGCTATTAATAGTAATTCTTCAGGTGGGTCGTGATCTCCAGTGGCAGTACCTTTTCAATGGAAAGTTGGTTATTATCCTTAGATGATTCAGTTCCATTGGTTTAATTTGTCTCTACATTAATAAAGTTCAAATTGTAAAGTTGAATCCAATTATTTGACTTTATTAATGTGAATCTAAAGTTAAGTGGGAAAATAAATAGTAAAAGGGGCTCCTTATTTTAAAATACATGAGACATCAAAAAGTCAAAAAGGAAGTTCATATTTTATCCCACATTGGTTAAAAGTGTGAGTGAGGTCTTATGAGAAGCTTATAAAAAGTGTTGCAAGGGCTCATTTTCAGCATGCTTGGTTTATGCTTGATTATTATATTCTCTTGGAGAATTTTGGGAAGCTTTGGCTTTCAACAAGTTTGAGGACAAAAAGCCTTGAGCTTGGAGGTAGTGGACGAAAACCCATTGTCTGTTGGAGATATTACTCAGGTGTCTCACTTTGTGCTTCAAATTCATACTTCTCTTTCTGTTGTTATTCTACTGAAGATTTGAAAGGCAATATTCATATGTAATTTCAAATCTTGTTCTAAAACTATTTACATTGAAATTTGTTTGCAAGTTATTGGATGAATAGAAATCAATTTTGCATGCAAATTGTTTGTTAAAATTTATGTGGAACATTTGGGAAGAATTGGGCAAATATCTTTAGGGGATGTTTCAATCAACTCAACTGATAAAACACGTTGACCAAGGTCAACCCCTGTATCATGTGTTGCAAAAGTATGATCATCATGAAAACGCAACTCTCGATGCAAACAGAGTTTGCTTTCCTTATCTACACAAAGAGGAACCTCATACCAACTATCCAGAACATGCGTGCAAGCTCTATGCATCGAAGTCAAATCATGACAAGTGGGTCAAAGGTAAAACTATATGCACTCTACACAATGTACACGCGGTAGAACTCATTTGTAAGCCTTATCCGGAATCCTAATGCACAATAAGGATCCCAAACTCTGTGATCATCACTCAACTCCACACTAGGGTCAAGAGGGAGATTGTCATCCAACTCAAAGAGTGGATTGCCATAAACCAAACCAACATCATTCTCAAATAGAGGATTATTAACAAACTGCACATTAACCCCTTACTGATCTGAATTACCTTCCTCTGAACCTTTGGAGCAATGAATAGAATCATACTCCTCTTGGATTTGCTCACGCTCCTCCACCACCATGGCACGTAAACTCCCCTCAGCTATTCCCCTCAATACATACCGTCTACCATTCACCTCAAACTTTAGTTCCATTTTCTGCAAGTTGAGGGAAAATTCTTCAATGGCATGAAGCCACTTCATGCCCAACCCAATGTCCATCTCACCCATGCTGACGACATAAAAATCATCTTGAAATCCATAATCATTCAACAACAAAGTGAGATTTAGGATCCTCCTGGTGCAAGTAAGAGTGAAACTATTCGCTACTCTTACCTTGAACCCCTCAAAGTTCTCTGCCAAAAGTCCATGCCTGGCAACCAAACCCTCATCGATGAAGTTATGCGTAACTCCAGTATCAACCAAAGTGATACAACACTGCCCATTCACAACTCCTTCGATTTTGAATGATCCCTATCTTTGGATGCTAGCATATAATGCTATAGGAGATAGCTTAGCATCTTTTCTTGACCCTGTAGATGCTCTTCCTATCTCATTATCCTTTGGATCAGCTCGTTGTTCTGAATTTTCAGAATCTAAATCATCAGCGTAATACCATTCCATTCGATTTGCCTTGACCTTAACAGGACAATGATGATCCCTACTATATGGCCCTTTGCACCAATAGCATAATCTATTTTTCCTTAAGTGATCAAGGGTCTCATCATCAAGCTTAATTGCTGATTTCTTTTTCTGATCTGCGACTTGATGATGGCTCTCATCCTTTGGAGGAGTCAAGGTTTTAGGCAGAGACTGCTTTTTCAGGGCAGCAAGCTCCATGCTTCGTGCCTTTTTCATCACGCCCTGTAGAGTAGGTGGGTCAAATGCCTTGCTCCAACCTCGCAATGGCTCAAGCAATCCCTCACTAAACAAAATAACCAATCTCCTCTCTGAAATGCTATGCACCATCACCGACAATGTCTGAAACTCACCAATGCAAGACTCCAAAATGTCCACCTGTTTAAGCAGAGCTAGCTCTCTAAAATATAACTTTGGATCCTTACGATCAAACCTCTCAATGAGTCTGTTAATGAACTCATCATAGGTAGTAATAAGATGGTGATGTAATGTAACCATGTCGTGATACCATCACTCGTGCACTAATCCATCCAAGTGTAGAGTGGCAAACTTAATCACTTCATCCTTTGACATCATTATTAGTGACAAATAGTTGTCCAATTTTTGGACCCACAATCTCGCAGTGCATTTATCACTCCAATCAAAGTGTGGCAAAGTGACCTTGCTCACAGCCTGCTACAAATCACAAGTGCCTTGTGGTGCCTGGGGTGCCTTGTGGTGCCTGGGGCGCCTTGTGCTCTGTCCTAACTGCTCCTCCCCCTCTAGGCCTCTTCAGATCCAAGAACTGATTTAGAGTTAACAATTCCCTGACCTCAGCTAGTAGGGTCATATACTCAGCATAATGACGTATAATATCACCAGTTGTGATAACATATGGCTCCTACACTGGAACCTCTAGTACCTGCAATGCCTCCCTAGGAGTGAAGGTAGGCTGCATGGGTCTGAGAACTAAACCAGTGGAAGTAGTAGACCTTGTAACTGGCACATTAGGCTAACCAACTCCACTAGTCTCGCCAGGATGACTGGGTTGCTGAGGTGGGGTAAACTATCTCATAGTCCCCAACAGCTGTGACATCATATCCATCTGCCTCTTAGCTCTGGATTCAAGACTAAGTGAACCTACTCGTCCTCTATCCCTCTCTACCATGGCGCCTGTCACACTCTCTGTGTCACTGTCACTATCAATATTGTGAATACCCAGAATACCTGATATTGTTTCACCTTCCGGTACTGAAAGTGGTTCCCACTGTGTTGCACCTATGGTGTACTAAATGTTCTTTTTACTCATAAAATAATATTACTAGCACAAGATGGCAAGAAGACTGTGCTCTAATACCACTGAAATATCCCCCCCTCCAAATGGATATTTACTAACTAACTTTCTACCTTGTCTAATTGCCTTAGGTTTTATGGTTTTCTGTGTGATTTTGTGTTTTTGAGAATTTTTGCCAGGAAATGCAAATAAATGCAATGAAATATATAATCAGTTGTAAAACAACAAACTATGGAAGCAAATGAAATTTACATTCAATTCAGATTTATCATTGCCTTACATTTACAAGAAACTCATACCCGGAGAGCCAAGCCATATAAATTGCAATTCTAGAAACATATGACAACAGCCTGTAAACCCTCAAATGTGGACGCCTTGCACAATACACTAATATCTCCACCTCTATTTGGTTACTGATTGAAATGATTGTCTTAGCCCCGCCTATTGGTGAAGATGGCACCCCGAATCCCTAGGCGTTTCAGCCTAGAAACACCACGCCCAACCTTGATGAAGTACGGCCCAACAAAAGGACTATACAGCCTGATCTTTGTCTCCCACGTGGCTACCAAAGAGAGTGCAAACAGCAATAATAACTATCAACAATAATTATTCCTCCACCGATTATGATCAGCACTTATTAACCTCAGAAAATCTGAACCAACTGCCTCCAATCCAACACAACTGTGACCTCTAAGTGAAGCCACCTGAAGATGCAAACCTTGGGTGGTATTTCACACCTATAGAATGCACAATCTAAAAGAGCTATGTTCTCCAAGATCAATCTGCAGCTGAAAACCCTTGTTTTCTTCTCACAGCAAAAATCTTCATAAATTTGATAAGTGTTCAATAATAAATGAAATGCTTTTTCCAAGCCTTTTATATCTCTCCCAAAAAGCATGACTCCCAAGGCACTTTTTAGTCATTCAATATAATTAAATATATTTGATTTTTGTTGCCTTATAATATCTCTTCATGTGGGCGCCCATATCAATGACTAAATGATTTGACTTTATGTTATTAAATAAGCCTTTAATATAAAGTCAATAAAGTCATTAAATGATATCCACTTTTATAATTAATTATTATTAAAGTAGTCACTTTAATAATAATTAAAATATCATAACTCCATAAATAATAACCATTAATTAATTTTGCCAACGCCAAAAGGTAGCCCACTGATTCCTCTACTCACTAGGTTGCCTTACTATAAATAGTAAGACTGGACCCTAGCATTTAAGTGACTTACTAAAAATAGTAAGTATGCATAAATGGAGCCCAAAACACCTCTAGAAGGAAAACCCTAAATATCACAAAGTACTAGAGAAGAAAACACCATAAATTGCCATCAGAAGAACTAGATAACTCCCTCACAAGGCTCTCTAATCACCATCATTAGCCTATGAGGACCTAATGATAGGCTAATCCACGAAACTCTGACACTGGCTAAAAAGGGGACATTACAAATTTACACATTACGCAAGATATATGAGGAAAACCCTTTCGGGTAAAAAACCCCATAAAGCATCATTTTATTAAAACACTTACAATAATGGTCTATTAAAACATACACTGAACCTAAGGAACACTTCTCCATACTTCCACATGGGCCATTAACACCTCATGTGCATAATGATAGAATCCACTATCAATCTCCAAATTTAATCTCTCAAATGAGAGATAACCTCCTTAAATATAGGAGAGGGTGACATAATACCTGAAAGGGTATTAGTCACACCTATTCAACAACCCCAATTCACAAATAATCAATAATCTAATTATTAGACTATAATTATTTCAAATGGGATATGCTTAATAAGCATATAATATATAAGGTTTTATAACCTTATATTAGAACAATATATAAATGTTATAAGGGTAAATAACATTATGTTCTAACCATAGTTCCAGGACTCGCCTGGACTCACCCAGACTCAGCAAGTCTTGAGGCAAGCCAGGCTCAACGAGTCTAGGAGACTTGGAGCTCAAGTACTCGCCAAACTCGCCAATTTTGGGTAAGCCCTGAGCTTAGGACTTGGAAGCGGTTGGGTAAAAAAGAAAACATAAAAAGAAACTTTAAAAAGCATTTCAAGTTAAACTTTTTTGTTTTATATTTGCCTTCTTCACTCTACTGGGCACTTCATTTCATTTTCAAGCCAAGGAAGAAAGAAAAAAAAGAGATTTGAGCCGAAATTTATTTGCATCGAAGGAAAACCAGCAAGGAGATTGAGCAAAAATCAGTGGTTGGCTCACATTTGAGCAAGGTTGTAGGTACTCTTGGTGCATCTAGAGGAGTCTACAAAGGATTGGAAAGAGTTTTCTATTGATTTCAAGGAAGATTTTAGAGATAAGTTTGAATTTTGAAGGTTTATTTTGTTTTTTTAAGCCAAAATTTCATCTCTCTTCTACATTTCTTCTTTCTATTTTGTATTTTGTTTCAATGGAACAAAGAACAAACCCTATGTGTTTAAGTTTTTTGTTGAACAAACCCTAGCTGTTTTTGTAAAAAAAAATAGTTTTATAGTTGCAAACCCTAGGTTTTTCAATATTAGCTTAATTATAAACTATGAATGTTAATTTTTTTCTATTTATGTGCTATTGCAGCATTGTTTATATTTATAAATTGTCTATATCACAATGTCTCAAACTCCAATTAAAAAGGACTATTGTTGGAAACATGCCATTACCACCCTTGGGCAAAAGAAATAAGAGGTGACATGTTTTTATTGCAAAACAACTATGCTTGGGGGAGGCATTAACAGATTGAAATACCATCTTGCACGTATACTAGGCCAAGATGCTAAAAGTCCCTCCTAAGGTTATGCATGAAGTGCAAGTCCAATTGGAAACCTTTGAGTAGCAAAAAGAATTAAAAAAGGGGCAAAGCGAGGAGATGGCAGCCATGGGTGGACTTGGAGATTCTTTTTCTTCCATTCCTCCATTTCCTCCATCTTCGGGTGTTACTAGTGCTAGTGCTAGTGCTAGTGGCAGTGGCAATGTTAGCATTGGGCCTAGAGTTAGTGTATCTAGGTTGGATTCATATATTTTGCCACACACTACTCCAGGTTCCCAACCATCACTTGAGTGCATGGGTTGGAACAAAGATAAACATGAAGTAACTAGAAGTGCAATTAGATATTTTTGGTTCTATTGTGACATTCCATTCCATGCAGCCAAGTAATTCTTTCTTTTATTTTTATTTTTTATTTTTTTTAAATATATAGCTTGATAGTTGATTCTTTGTCTTTTGAATTTTTATATTTAGAGCTATGTCGAATTCAAATTTAAATTCTCCATTTTACAATACTTCTTTTATTTAATTTATTTGTATTAGGTCTCCTTATTGGCAAAACATGGTTGAAGTCATTACTATTTGCAGAAGGGATTCAAATCCTCTAATGATGAGAAATATAGGACCCCATTTTCTCACAAAAGGTGGCTGATGTGAAAACCACAATAGAAGAGCAGCGACACATGGAGGAAGAAGGGTTGCACCATAATAACTGATGATTGGATTGATAGAAGAAATATCACTTACCCAATTTTCTTGTTTTTTCCTCAGGTGATTTTACTTTCTAAAATGTGTTGATTTACTGATTAACAATCAAGATTTTTAATTTATGTTTTATTGAATCATTCGTTTTGCTTCTTTTTCAGGTGGTATGGTGTTCATCAAATCTATTGATGCATTTGGGAACACCAAAAATGCTGAATTCCTTTGCGAAGCTTTGGAGGGAGTCTTGGTTGATGTAGGTGAGGAGAATGTGGGGCAAGTAGTTACAGATAATGCAACAAATTATGTTGTTGCAAGTAGACTACTAATGGATAAGCACCCATCATTATTTTGGAATCCTTGTGTAGCTCATTGCCTTGACCTGATATTGCAAGATCTTGGCAAGATTGCATGGATCAAAGCATGTGTGGAGACAACAAACAATATTTGTAAGTTCATATATAATCACACATCTGTTCTCAACCTAATGAGGCAATTAACAGGGCAAAAGGAGTTGCCTAGTCCTGGGATAACCTAGTTTGCCACCAATTTCATCACATTACAATCCTTGTTGCAGTCAAAGAGAGCTTTGAGGCGCATGTTAGTTAGTGAGGAGTGGACTTCCTCATCATACACTAAGACCAATGCAGAGGAAGATGTGGCGAATTGGATTTTTGATAAGCAAGGCTTTTGGGTACCTACTGCAAAGATCGTAAAGATAAATGTAATTAGTAATTAGTTTACTAATTCTACATTATATTTTTATTCTTATTTTGATTGTATTTTCTTATTTTTGTTGACTCTTACGCTAATGTTTCACAATAATTGCAGTTCACATAGCCTTTAGTGGTTTTCCTACAAGTTGTTGATGGGGAGAAGCCCGCAATAGGCCACATATACGAGGCCATGGATAGGGCCAAAGAGGCCATTAGATCCATTTATGGAGGAGTTGATAAGTATCACCCCTTTTGGGATATCATTGATAGATGATGGCACCTCCATCTTCACAAGCCCCTACATGCAATTGTATATTTCCTCAATTTGGCATTCCAATTCCGCACTGATTTCAAGATAGATGAGGTCTTGAGTGGGCTCTACACAGTCATAGAGTGGATGTATGATTCTTGTGTTGGAGCACAAATAGTCACCAAGATTGAGATTTTCAGACTTGCACATGGAGATCCCTTTGCACGAGATATATGCAAGGCTACTCAATCAACATTGCAGCTAGGTAAAAGTTTATTAAGGCATAATACTAGTTTGAAAATTAAAACTTTCCTTTTTTTCTATTACTATTAAATATTGAAGCTTAAAATTGGACAATGAGATTGATTTTTTTCTTTTTCTCATCTCGGATGCATGGTGGGAGAGATTTGGTGCTAAGGTACTAAATCTTTAGAGGATTGCAATTCGAATGTTGAGCCAACCATGCAGTGCTTCAAGTTCTAAGCGCAATTGGAGTATGTTTTAGCACATACACTCCAAGAAACGCAATAGATTGTTAGTGCAAAGGTTGAATGATCAAGTTTATATTCATTACAACCTTCGCCTTCGCCATAGATAGATATTGGGCACTAACTTATCACCCATCACGTTAGAGGAGGTTGAACCACGATCAGATTGGATCACTGATGTAATATCCCACCCTGCTAAGATATTTGCTAACTGATTTTCTGTTGTTTGAATCTTTTGTGATTTTGAAGTTTCTGAAATATTTACCAGGAAATGCATAAAATTGCAAGGCAAATGCAAATAGAGAAATGTTGAAAGCCAAAATATCAAATGATCAACTTTGATTATTTATTGCTTTGAATTTACAATAAGATTGATCATACCCAGATATCAACTTTTGATCTGCTATCAAAACCCTTGAAAACTTTTGAAATTATTCTCCAATGAAGCACAAATGTGACCTCCGTCTGAAGCCACCCATCAGCAAACCTCAGATGATCTTTCACACCCTGGGTAAGCTCGATTCAAGAAGAAGCTACGCTCTCCAAGATTGTTGCAAATGAAAACCCTAGGTCTCCACCTCCAAAATGCAAAACACAAAGCCAATTTGATAAATGATCAAGAATAATGATATTTGCTTTTGATGCCCTTTTATACTCTCCACAAAGAGGTTGATTCCACATGAGGCCTTTTAAATCATTGAATATATTAAAATATTCCTTTGCCACTTTTAATTAAATCCTCAAAGTGGGTGCCCATCATAAAGTTATAATGACTTGACTTTATATCATTAAATGCACCTTTATTATAAAGTCATTACAAGTCATTAATATATGTGCTTTATAATTAATTATTATTAAAGCATAACTTTAATAATAATTATAATATTATAACTCCATAAATTAACATCATTTACCAATTTTGCTGACACCATAGGCTAACCCACTACATACCCTGCCCATCCGGATGCCTTAGTAAAAACAGTAAGGTTGGCCTCTATCCACACACTTACTATAAATAGTAAGTATACACATATGAAGCCAGAAACCTCTGAATAACATCGCCTCAAAACAAGCTAAGGATCTGGAGATGAAAACACTACCAACTGCCAACTAAAGAACTAGCACACTCCAACACTGGGCCCTCTAATCACCCTGATTAGCCTATGAGGACCCAATGATATGCTAAACCACCAACTCTAATGCTCGCTCAAAAAGGGGACATTACAACTAAGGTCGAGGATCTTGTCTTTAGTGATGAGGACCTTGATTGGGTTGACCAAGTGGATAGACAGGCAGAGGTAGTAGCCATGGAAAAGGAGGAGGATAGAGCACGAGCAGACACCTTGGATGTTGGTGTGGGTGTCACTAAAACACAGGCAAAGATCATGGCTACATCATCATCCAAGACCTATCTTAGACACCTACACAGGAAGGTTGATGCAGGCTCCTCTAAGCCATAGACTTCTAACTTTTGTTTTGATATTTGTTTGGAACTTTTGATGCTATGGATTTCATATTCCATGAGTATCGTAATTTGTATACATTTGATAACATTTATATATCTAATTGTCTTTACTCTTACTATTGTTATTTCCTTCTACTAAAATTTGTGTTTATAGTTATGTGATCGATGTATGTTTGTGTATGTGATCAAAGTAGTTTCTACTTGATGAGGTTATTGTGTCTTTATGGTTTATTTATTAAAGGGTGCATGAAACAAGTTTTAAATCCTTCAAAATCTCTGAATTTCTTGGGTTTTTCAGTTTGTTTGCCGAATTTGCGTCGAGTTAGGACTCGGAGTTTGAGATCAAGTCAAAAATCGGCTTGCCGAGTCTGAGGTGAGTCTGAGTCTTCGAACACTGGTTCTAACACTCCCCCTTAATGTTAATAGGTGGCATCAAATGTCAATTTCCATGAAAGAGGAAATGAAGTACCCCAATAACATAGATCTTCTTTGATAGTGATAAATAAGGACACAAAAATATGCCAAGATGAAAGTCATGTATTCCGGACTACATGAAAGTCATCTTGTCATAATTTGTATCCCAATGTTTTAAAAATGGTGCATATGAGATATTATAAATATTTTTATTGAAGCACAAGTCTACTCAAATCAGCCTCAGCCCAAGTTCATTACATAGTGCCCGTAGGACTTAATACAATGCTTTTATAAGTGGAAGATTTACAAAAAGAATAAATTTAATAGATGCCCATAGAACTTATACATTTAGGATTTAGCCACTAAGTGGTGGCATTAAAAATAAATGATCTTATACCATGTTAAAAAATTAAGATCTTAGGATACTAATCATTATAAACAAAACATAAAATAAATGAAATGGGAATCATACAAGCATAGAATTTACACATTACACAAGATATACATGGGGAAAACCCTTTCGGGTAAAAAACCCCATAAAGCATCATTTTATTAAAACACTTACAATAATGGTCTATTATAACATAAACCGAACCTGGGGAACACTTCTCCATACTTCCACATGGCCATTAACACATCATGTGCATAATGATAGAATTCACTATCAATCTCCAAATTCAATATCTCTCAAATCAGAGAGTACCTCCTTAAATATGAAAGAAAGGGTGACATAATACCTGAAAGGGTATTAGTCACACCTATTCAACAATCCCCACTCATAAATAATCAATAATCTAACTTTTAGACAATAATTATTTCAAGTGGGATATGCTTACTAATCACATAATATATAATGTTTTATAACCTTATATTAGAACAATATATAAATGTTATAAGGGTATGACCCCTAATAACATTATGTTCAAAAACGTTCTAAGCTCCCACTCTAAGAAAATGAATATCAATATGCTTGGAGTGATCATGAAACATCAAAGAGCTTGCTACAACTCTAATTGTCACAGTACACTATTGTCGGCTCCAACATCTGATTTGTAAATTCTACTAAACACTTGTGAAGCCAAATAACCTCACAACTAGCAAAATTTGCTGCTATGTACTCCATTTCAGCTGAAATTTATGCTACAATTTCCTATTTCTTATTGAATTGAGATATCATACCTAACCCCACACTAAAACAAAATTCTGAAGTGCTCTTCCTAGCACTAACATCACCTACCCAATCTGATCCCACAAAGCTATGTAATATAAAATGTTCAACTCCAAAATAGTTCAATTAAAAATTAATTCTACCCTTCAACTATCAAAGCACATGTGTTGCAGTAATTCAATGAACTTGCCTTGGCTTCACCATAAACTAACTTAATGTATTTACTACAAAACAAATATCAAGTTGAATATTTACCAAGTACATTAGAAAACCTATCAATTGTCTATATACGAATGGATCCACCAAATCTGATTCTAAATCTACAGTCAACTTCATTTTTTGAATCATTGGAGGAGCAAGGAACTTACAATCCAACATCTGAAATCTTTTTAGAATTTCTAATTTATACTTCTCAACTTAGGTGGACTTCTATTGTACCTTGCCATACATCAAGACCCAAGAAATAATGGATAAGACTAGAATATATTTCATGACAAATTCAAATCCCAACTCCCTCTAGAATCATACTATGAACTTCTCATTGTTTCCTATAAGAATAACATCATCTACATACAAGACTAAAAATAGACGATTAGATTTATCAATTCAAGAGTACCAAGCATGAGGTGCTTGCTTCAGCCCATGCATGGCCCTTTTCATCCTCCATACATGGGTATCTCACCCATGCATCTCAAATCATTTAGGTTGATTTATATAAACCTCTTCCTCTATGTTATCATTCAGAAAGTCTATTTTTACATCCATCTGATATAAATGCCAATCAAAATGAGAAGGATCATAATTACCTATGCAAAAGTATACCTTGCAACTTGAGCAAAAATCTCAATATACCCTACTCCCTCTTTCTAAGAGAGCCCACTTGCAACAAATCTGGCCTTAAATTTCTCTACGCTCTCATTTGCTACATGTTTCACTTTGTACAACTTAGAATCAGTCACTAACTTCCCATGAGGTCTTGGCACAACCTCCCAAACATCATTTTCCGCAAAAGTGAAAGGCTTAGCATCAATCATAGAAGACATTAAAGCAACATAACTTAGAAACTTTGTAGGTGGATGGATCACTCTAAAAGAAGTTTATGGTGCTCCTACTTGCTCTTGTGCCTCCTACAAAGTTTAGGTAAACCATTTTGGCTTCCTAGCTGTTTTACATGAGGCTAGGTTATCTTCAGCCTTACTAAAATTTGGTTGATCAGCAATACAAACAGCTGTACTTTGCTGATCAGGCTTTGGAACAGCAGGTTGTTCGCTGTCATGAACCTTCAAGGGAGGCTCCTAAGGCCTGAAGGACCAAGCATCCTCATCTAACTTAACATCTATGTTTACTACTATCTTTCTTTGTGATAAAACATGAACTTGTAAACCTTGGAGGACTCACTATATCCCACGAAGACACATTTTAGAACTTGTAAACCTTGTCAAACTCGGTTCTTTTCTCTTCTAGCACATGAATGTAAACAAGACTTCCAAACACCCCAAAGTGAGAAACATTTAGTCTCTAATGAAGGCTTATTTTGGAGTCTTGTCATTCAACACTTTGTGAGAAAACTTGTTTAATATGTGTACTTGTTGGTATATAGATTTGTCACTGCTATTATATCTCCAAGAATGGCCCTGTTTTCCTTAAGAGCAGTGATAATCATACCAACATTTGGAGAGATCACTATGGAATAGCAGTCTTCCTTTGCATTTGAGAGTGGCAGCTCCCTCATATGATATAATTTGGGGTTTTTTTTGGTCTTTTTAACAAGAAATACCAAAGGTAAAAAGGGAAAAACTGAATGAAAATGACTTACAGAAACTAGTTGTAGACAAACGAATACCAACTGGGATTTCATATACTTGTATAAACATAAAGAAGACTCATCACAAAACTAGAATACACATTCCTAGATTTATACGATGAAAGAAAACAATAATAAGTATGTTGTTGTAACAATAATGGAAAATGACATGCAAACTCACACACTATGAGATAGACTATATCAATGCACTCAAACCAAGATACCAAGATTATGACTGCATTTATTTGCACATGTTGCACAACTTGTAAGTGCTCCAACAAATGACCAATGGCTTTCCATAATAATACAAAAAAGTTTACCTATTCAACCTACAAAAAATAGGTAATAATAACACAAAAAACATGCAAACCGTACGAATCAAATGCTTCTTGTATAATGTCATTGAAGTTACGCAACTACAAAAACCCTTATGTACAAAGTCTGAATCCAAAAAGTCCTTTCTTTGTTTCCCAGTTCTTCTCAAAATAGAAAAAGAACTAAATTAAATGGAACCTCTTTACATTCGAAAACATTGCCTTTATAGCTTTTCAACGAATAACTGACTTGTAATTGATTCATAACTATCACTTTTAGACTTTATGAAATATTTGAGAAATTATTACAAAGACTTTTTTAATGAGTGTACATTTTCAACTCAATAAAAAAAAAGTTCTACACGCATAGTACAATTGACTTCATAATAAAAAATTGAGCCTTTGTGTAAACTTGACAAGTTAATTCCTATCAAAGCATTATACCAAACACTTTGCATATGTTGACTGTAGATGTGTCCATAACCAGCCATAGTGCCCCTTGAATACAATTCCTAGGAAAATAATCAAAAGCTAAAAAAAGACACACAATCTCCCGAACCATAACTTGAGCTTTCTACCACAATCCCATCATCTAGTTTGAATGGAATTTCAAAGGTAATCATCTCCAACATGCACATACCAAGGGAATAGATATCCACCAGCTCATTGTAGTCCTCTTCACATAACTCTAGAGCTATGAATTCAGGTGTACCAATCACGGTATGGGCAACTCAATTACTTCCAAGGGTGCCCAGTTCTTTACAACTTTCATGGAAACATGTTTGTGTTTCAGTTGATATTGTCTCAGGGTTTCCAAAAGATCGACTTCTACAAAGGATTTTTATATTGCATCATCATCAAGGCACTTCAAAGACACCCTATTCCATGACACCTCAATAGCATCTTATTCATCAAAATCTCAGTATATTGTCTTCATGGCAGCATTCAAAACCCATGTTCCAACATTGTATACGTCAAAAGCTACCACATAGCTTGTACAATCAAAAACAATCTTTTATTTTGAATGGCTAGTACCAATGTGGCATAATGATCAATTTCTACCTGCACCAGCAACAACAATCTTTTGTTTTGCAATATCTGAAATTGGCTGGCCTTGTGTTCTTACCACTCTTAGAAGACTTGCAACTGCAACCCTTTGAAAGTTCTCAAACTGCACTATTATGTATGGCTAGTGTGAAGATTGCCTCCATGATGTTAGAAATCTGAAATTGATTGATAATTCCAAGGAACTTTATGAGAGGAATTCTAAGCTACATAAATTGGAAAAACAGAAACAATGTAAACCAGTGACTACAAGAGATATGCAATGTCAAAATGACAAAAATGCATTAAGAGCTTCCAAGATGCAAAATACAAGGTAGGTAGTCAGTATATATAGAACTAGGGGGAGGATGGAGGAGGAAAACCAACCAAAAGGAAATAATCACCAATATTAAATAAAGTGATCAAAATAGTAAATGATCCTCCCTTTTAAGATGGTGACACCTCATCCCCTTATCTCCTAGTTATTAATTAAAAAACTCACTTTATTATCCTAAGCAAACTTAATAAAAATGTAGGAAAACCCTATGACGAAGGTAAAATAAATTAACCCACTAAGAAAATAAAAAACCTATACTGACACCCCCATTAAGCGTAGCTTAGGAGGGTGAAAAGATGATGGGCCCTGGCAACTGAGACCATGTCAAGTACCGATGCACATGGTAAATCCCTTCCAAAGAAGAAGTCACCCACCACCCCCCCTCCTCCCCACAACAAATAAAGAGAGAACACCCTCCCAAAAATAGAGAGAGAAAAGAGGTGGTCTAAGTAGCCCCCTCAAAGAGGACACCAACCCCACCCCAAGCAAAGATCACAAATAAAGGAACTTGCTCTTAGTAAAGGGTTTGGTGAAGATGTCTACAATCTAGTTTGATGTTGGACAATACTTGAGATCAATGATCCGCTCATGAATCAACTCTCGAATGTAGTGCATGTGGATCTCAATATGTTTGGTTTGTTGATGATGGACTGGATTGTGAGAGATTTGTATCGCACTCTAGTTGTCAAAAAAGATGATTATAGGTTTTGAAAGGGAATGCCAAATGGCCTCGATAATAGCATTAATTGTTCCTCGATACTCAACCTTTGTAGATGAAAGAGCAATAATAGATTGCTTCTTGCTCGACCAACAAACTAGACTGAACCAATGGAGAAGCAATACCCTGAAGTAGACTTGTGATTCTGAGAATTGCCTGCCCATTCTAAATTTGCGTGTCTCACCAAGTCAAAATCCACACCTACTACATAGTGAATCCCATAATTGTGAGTACCCTAAATGTAGTGGAGAATCCACTGAGTTGCTTTCCAATGATGCTCATGTGGCTCCTTCACGAATCGAGAGACCATGCCTACAACATATGAAATGTCAAGTCTCATGTGAGTCAAAGGTGAAGAACACTTAGCCTCAAGTTTGACCCCTAACAGAAATGAAGTCGATGCAAGCTTGCAGTCAATCATGCGAAACCTGTGGAGCATATAAAGTGCGTACTTAGGTTGTGCAAGAGAAATACCTGAAGAAGATTGAGTGATCTCAATCCCCAAGAAGTAGTGCAATAAGCCCAAGTGTGACATCAAAAACTAATCATGAAGGGAAATTTTCACTACCCAAATGGTGGATGAGTGACTTCCTATGATCAACAAGTCATCGATATAGAGAACCAAGAATGTGTGAGTATCATCCTACTACAGAATATAGACATTAGGCTCAGAATGGCAACGAGTGAACCCAACTATCAAAAGGAACGAGTCCATCTTCGCATACCAAGCCCAAGGAGCCTGCTTGAGGCCATAGAGAGACTTTTGAAGATGGAAAACAAGTGAAGGATTTTGTACGAACCCCTGTGGCTGATTCTCCTCTTGAAGGTCACCATGAAGAAAAGCACTTTTCACATCCATCTGATGAACTTCCTATCGGTGAGCTGCAGCAATAACAAGGACAAGTCAAATGGAAAAAAATTTAGCGACTGGTGCAAAAGTCTCAGAGTACTCAATCCCAAGAACCTAGGAGAATCCTTTGGCAACCAAACGATCCTTATGCTTATCAATTGACCCATCTTCAGCAAATTTTGTTCAATATATTCACTTGCATTGAACAAGGTTCCTTCCCTTAGGAAGAGGGACAAGATCCCAAGTGTGATTCCTCTCCAAGGAATTGAACTCTTCTTGCATAGCTACATCCCACTTGGGGACACCAAAAGCTTCCCGAAAGGATTGTGGATCAAAAGGTGTAGCAAAGAAGAGATGTGGAGCCTCCTGAAATTGTGACGTTGTTCTTCTATGATCTGAAGGATCCCCTACCCAATCCCTTGCTAACTTCAAATTTTGATGAGCCCAAAGAGGCCCTACGACTAGAGGTGGAGAATCTGGAGGAGAATCATCAATCTCTGAAGGAGGGCTATATTAATCCTCATTATCGCTGTCATCATTTGAAGTGGAGAAAGAAGACTCCTCATCTATTCTCATATGCTGAAAACAATCTATCCCTAAAGCTTATTACTTTCGAAACAGCAAACAAACAAAATATAATCAATTTAAATCAAGTAAACGTAAAAGAGTAAGATTCAGCATTCTTGTAAGTATAAAGCTCCAATTGATCTAGCTAGTTTCCAATCCTAGCTTCCACAATCAGCTTGCTACTTGGCAACAATTCACCTCTACACTTTCCCAAACTCCCACACAATTCTCACAATAAAACTCTTGCAATTCACTCACAAACTCTCACAAAACTCAAGAAAATAGAGAAGCTCTCAGAAAAATACAAGTGCAGATTATGCGTCCCAATGAGGTATAGAATGCCTGCCTCTGTATATACACAAAAATCAGCTTCCAAAGGCTAGAAACATGGTGGATGGGTCGACACTTCTCAATTTGCATGGTTTGACTCGGCTTGGCAAACAAAAGGTGGCAGATTAAAAACATAATACTTAGCTAATTAGAACAATAGGGCATCCCATTCAAAGACGGCAAGAATTCATTTTAGATAAGCAAGGTAATATTTCAAACAGGTCGACTCCATATATGCCAGCATTCTTGAAGACTTATTCTCTCATTTACTCTATTTTCTATCGCTGTACAGAGCTCAACAAATAGACTTCTAATGCAAAGCAAATATTCATAGTGTGGCGCCACATTAACCTCTTTTCGTGCTTTTGGTGTTTTGCAGTTTTGAAAGAGTCAAAGCTTTTAAATGTTTTGCAAACAGCTTACAATACATGTTGACTAAGTCTCATATATGCCACGCGCCTTCCTTTCTATATATATAGCGTTCTATATACAAGCAGAATAAATCATTATACATGTTGATAGCACTGCATATATGCACGCTTTATTGTTGTGCTTATTCACTTATTGAAATGCGTTATAGCTATGGTTCACATAGTATGCGCATGGTGTAAATTAATATCTGTGCTTTACTTATATAAACAGCGCTTTATCAATCAATAAAATATAATAATAATAACAATAATATATATATATATATCAACTCAAACAATAATAAATATTCATCATTCGATATTCGAATGCATAGGCTTATATCCATTTACTATTCAAATTATTTTCGCACATGTAATATATATCTATATACTATTACAGAATCGATGTTGTTCTATATTAATCAAGAGGAACGAGAGTTCCTTATATAAAGTACAAGATACGATGTTTCTAAAAGAAACAATCGTTAAGTTAGAAAAAGCAACGACGAGATGACCATTACGACATAAATAGAAAGATATTATTCTAATACCCTCCCTCAATGGTCATCATTCTAACTACCCAAAGAGAACAGAGAAGGGTACCCCCTTCTTCTCATAACGTTGCTGCAACAAAAGACAAGAGCTTGCCACTGACTCTGCCACTTGAGATGAGTTTGCCACCAACCCTCCCAGAAAATGCAGAACTTCTAGAAATAACAACACCAACCGTCCAACCTGAAGTTGGAGAACTGTCCCTCCCTGTAACCAAAGACATACAGAGAACAGCTACTACGATTTTGAGGAAAAATCGACAAACCCTCCAATCTTCTCCAGATGGACATGAAGCCCCAAAACAGACTGCAAGAAGCCAGGTGTGCAGATGTTCGCCCCAGCTGCGACCAAAAAACTGACTGCACCAAACCACGATTTTTGAGGAAAAATTAGCCAAACCCAAGATTACAAATCATTGTTTTTTTCAGAAAAAAACAATAAAAAAGAGCCTTCCCGAATGACAAAAACCCTGACAAGGGTATACAAGAGAAAAACTCTTAATTTTTGAGGAGAAAATTATAAACCCTACCGAAAGTTTACAACCCAAAAGACAGATTTTTTTTTCTTTTACGAGACAAAAAAATATTTAAAAACCCAGAACATTGATTGTCGGCTTGAAACACAGAGGGTTTGGAACCCTAGCCGCTAAAAATAAGAACAAATCTTCTGGCACAAAATTCGAGGCACGAAAAACAATGCACCCAGAAAAATCGAAGATCAACCTAGTTGAGATCTCAAAAAACCCACCAAGAATTTGCAAACGAAAAAAAAAAAATCGACTTGATCTGAAGGGTCAAAACCCTAGCCGAAAGTCACAAAAACCCTAGCGGCCATGGAAGGTACAGAAAATTGCAGAAAAAATTTTGGAAAAAACTTTCAACCACCAAAAATGCATTCACCTTCAAATCGCTCACCAGAGAGGGGCGACCAGTATGAGATTCACGTGCTCAATGACGTCTTAAAAAACGCGATCAGATTTTGCTCGAAAATCTAAAAAAACACATCAGAATGAGGACACGATTTTATAAGAAACACGCCCAGAAGATAAAATGCCCAAATCACACCCCACACGCAGCCAAGAAACTTCAAGTCGCGAGCTTACAAATCAAACAGAAAATCGCGCCAGCAGAACCCGACGCCCAGAAAGATCCCGATAAAAAGGACACTCAAAGGTATACAAAAGTCCCAAACGGGTCGCGAGCCAGACAATGGCAGAAGAAAAGGTCGCGAAAAAGAGAACAGAAATCCCACGCGAAAGAAACCACGGATTACAAACTAGAACGACCTTTCAAAAATTCGACTCCAAAATGCCCACAAATTTGCAAACAAAGGGTTACAATTTTCACGAAAATCTTTAACCAAGAACCCTAAAAAAAATCTTCTGAATTCGACTTCTGAAAAATAAACTTTTCAAAAAAATCATGAAAAATTTCTTTCGAAATTTTTATTTGAAAAATCCTTTTTTTTCGAATTTCAAAAGATTAATCCTACTCTGATACCATGTTACAGAATCGATGTTGTTCTATATTAATCAAGAGGAACGAGAGTTCCTTATATAGAGTACAAGATACGATGTTTCTAAAAGAAACAATCGTTAAGTTAGAAAAAGCAACGACGAGGTGACCATTACGACATAAATAGAAAGATATTATTCTAATATATAGATATATACATATGTATATTTATTTATATATTAATATACTTGTATAGACATGTTGATGTGATTTTCGTGACCGCACCAATCAGCAGAACGAAGTTGTCCGAAGGCTACTCCATTCTCTCTTGATCAAAGCATTTTGTGCGCTAAGATTGTGTTGGTGTAAAAACTAACACCTCTAGAGTGCAGGTTTGTACGAACAGCTATGCACACTGCGTAATGAGTGCTCTTCAAATTAGGAGGGGAAGCTCCCTCGTAGTGCTGGAATGCGTGGAAAAGAAAAGTAATCTAAGTCCTATCTTTTTGTTCTCAGCTGGAAGAGGCACAAGGTTAAGAAAACCAAGAACGTTGCAGCTAAGGATTTTTGGTTTCGCAGATCATTAACTACAACTAAGCTAACTACTTTAAATCTATCCAATTTCCTCAAGAAAACAGAGCATGAGGAAATGGAGCAAGGATGATTATCGGCGATAAGCACGAACTCACAGCGTGAAGGCAAGGTGGCACAACTATCTGCTTGTCTGAATAGGCTTATTGGAAACAACAATACACGATAAACTAAGTACAGATTCTCAACTTGAAGGCAAGGTGGCACATCTATTGGCTCAATCTGAATAAGTTTATTATTCACACACATCATACGATAACCAAGAACAGATTCTCAACTTGAAGGCAAGGTGGCACATCTATCAGCTCAATCTGAACGAGTTTATTGAACACATAACATGAAGGATAGCCAACTAGGATAATAAATTGCATTGGCGAGACACGCATACAATCTACAATCAACTAGCCACTATATCTAACTAAGGCAAGCATTCACCATCATAATTGCATGAAACCCTATGTGGCATAACAATTCATCACAATAGTAAATACTCATGAACAGATACTGAACGAGCAATATTGAGGGCAAGGTAGGCACACATATATTTCTCTCTGTGCAAAAGTTATGTACAAATGAGCAAAAGCTCTTATTTATAGACATCAAAAGGTGTAGGGAACCCTAAAATCACCTTGAGTCAACTACAGTCTTGCAATGCATGCAAGATTTATTGCTAAGCCCTAATAAAGCAAACTATACAGTTAACTGGAAAGCTACCATCAGTTAACCGATACATTTAACCTAAATGGACAATGTGCAAGCATGCACGTCCTTATTTAAAGAAAAGTTAACTAGACACTACCCTTAGTTAACTAGAAACCCTAACCCTAACTCTTGTGAAGATAATCCCAAGGAAGAGATAAGCATGTGTGAAGTCAGCAAGTGAACTCAAGACTGAAAGTCGAGTTAACTGCTGCTCATGACTCAACCCTCGAAATTAACTGCAGGTTCCAACTGGCAGATCACTCCATGTCATCTCGGTCTAACACTTCAACCAAGAACTCATCAATCTCTCTGTCTTTTGGCACTTCATTGACTAGTAACTCTGGCGGCTCTGTAACTGAAGTGATGACCACTGTTTCTTTTGCAGCTTGACGCTTCTTACGTTTTTCTCAATGGAGAAGTGTTGCATGACAAAACTGCGGAGTTTGACCACGAACACTCTGATTGCGAGAAATACACAAGAACGCGGAATTCCAACGGTATCCAACCCACGTCTACGCTTGTCAAATTGTCTAAATCAACCCCCGGATGCACTTGATCTTCATTGTCAGCTGCTCTAATGAAAACATAAATTAAGACCGATTTGGTCTTAAATTCAGTCTAGTTGAACCTCCTTCTGAAAAACTTGCCCATTGACTGTGAACACGGCTATGTTCTGACAACTTTCTTCGGAAAGCTAAAATGGCTCCTGGTGAGGCTAAAAATAGCCTATCGGAGGATAATTTTCACCAAAAATTCTGAGACGTGGGTTTTGTCCGGAAAATGATTCTAAGACAACCCACAACGTCAGAATTGTGAAAAAACGCCATTTAGCTTGACATGCAAAGATTCTTTAGTCGAGAATTGCAGGGGTTTTTAGAGCTTCCCAGGGCAATTTTTCTTGAGAAAATCTAAAACATGGGTTTTGTGCACAACGGAATTCTGAACAAACCCAGATGATGCAATTTTCAAAAAGATGTGATTTTAGCCCACATGCAAAGAAATCTTCGGAAAAAAGCACAGAGCTTCAGAATGAAGGCTGTGGGGCAATTTTCTCGAAAAAATCTAAGACATGGGTTTTGCTGCTAATGCTGAAATGTGCAAACCCAGATGGTCAGATTCTGAATATATGTTGAATTTCTTTGACATGCGAAGAAAGTACCTAAGATGAGAAATAGAAGAAATAAGACAAAAGAAAGAAGGTTTTATTTGCTTTGCTTCGGTAGAATTCGCCTATCTCTGTTTTGGAATTCGATGAAACCTGCATGCAAACTGAAAACAAAGTCTGGAATATTCTTCTTCTGAACAATCTGAATCCAACGCTATAAAGAATGTTGAAATCTGACACCTGTAGCACCTCGAATCCTCAAATGCATGAAGAAATCACCATGTTTTGAGCTCTGAATGATACAACTTGTTCAAGAATGAAGAAATAAAGATGACTTTGTCTTTAAATAAATAAAATTCATTTAAAATTCGTCCACCTCTTCAACTCAAAGTGCACCTCTTTATTTGGCAGTTAACTAAGCCTCAAATTAGGGCGTATGCTTAACTAAGCCTTCAAAATGAATGCCTAGAATGTTATTGGTTGTGAACTGAAGCTTAAAATGCATGAAAATGATGCTTTAATAGAGTGCCACTTTTAACTTTAGTTGAATTGCCCATGCAAATCAGTTAAACTTGTGCATGCAAGTCAGTTAAGTGCACATGCAAAACAGTTAACTTCACATGCAAATTAGAACTCAACATCCTCTTCAGTTAACTGAACATGCAAATGCATGCACACTGCAGATGAACTAAACTTCTAAAAATAGCAACTCAAAATGAACTTCAGTATCTTCTGCATGCAACCCAAAAATCGTTCAATTGAACTGAAGTCAGAAACCCTAATTAGGCCGCACCAGTTAAACTTGTTTTGAAAAGCCAACTTTGACCCTTAAGGCGTTTTTCCAAACTAAGCCAATTTTGATGAAAATTTGGATTGTAACCTTCGTCGGAGCCTCTGTTTGAGCACTGATTCCGAATGACTGACAAGCCCGATTGACTGGCTGACGAGTGCATTGTAGAGTAGAACAGAAACTGATCAAAACACTCCTTGAGACTGCAGACCATAAAACTAAGATCTTAAGGCTCAAAAATCCAAGCACCCTTTTCAAAAGCTGCTCTTTTTCTCAAACTTAGTCAAATTTACTCATCTCCATCTCGTACGAAGGGAAAAACAAATCCTTCATAACTTCTGACTGACAAAGTTCCAGGACTGGATCACAGGCTCACTGCGGAGCTGACCTCATTCCACATAACAATGCCAAGACAACATTTCTTCAAATTCCAACATCTGAGGGTTGAAAAACAAGGGCGCCTTTTTCAAAAAGTGCTCTTTTCATCCCAAAGATAGCCATTTTCTCAACATTTTCATCTTACGAAGGTAAACCAGATTCCCTCGTATCTCACATTCAACAAACTTTTAGAACTGACGAATTGGTGCAACGTCAAGCTAAAACCATTCTACAAAACAACTGCAAAGGAACATTTCCCAAGAAAACATCATTTGAGAGGTGAAAAAGGAGGGCGCCTTTTTCAAAAGGTGCTCTTTTTTCTCCAGAGATAGCCATTTTTTGGAACTGACCAACTGAAACTCTGACTGCAGGCAGCTGAGTCATCCTCTGACCTGACAAAGACAGGCAACGGATAGTTGGACGTAACACGGACAAGCTGAATATTTAAGATCACCAAACAGAAGGCATTAAAGGCCTCAAAAGCTCAAGCACCTTTCTGAAAATGTGCTCTTTTGCTTGTATTCACGACCTCGAGATCAAGATTCAACCTTGTGTTCGTCCGCTCGCCCCGGCTTCTCAACAATTCAGATTGACGCACAAAAGGGTGCAACGCGGAGTTGGACTGGGCGTGAAACAAAACGTCAAAGGGGTCATTTGATCTTAAACCTCCGTTTAGGCCCTCAAAAAGATGGGCGCCCCTGGGATAGGCTGCTCGTTTTTGCTTTCGGCATTAGTCACTTTCTCGTTCTTCTCATTTTCCGTTGTATCTCCCATAACTCGAGCAAAACAGGTCTGTTTGACAGGCTTGATAGCTCGTTGCGAAGCTGGCGAGATACCGGACAAATGCCTGCTGGAGGTGACAAACCCTAAAAATAGGATCTGGGCCCCTAAAATCAAGGGAGCCTTTTTCAAAAAGTGCTCTTTGCTCTAGAGTTGGAAAAATTTGATGATTTTCCTTTAGATTTTGGATTTTCTCAAAACTCTCCAATATCATACTGATATGAAATTGACACAAGCTCCATATTTAAAAAGCCCAAAAAACCATCTTTTGACATCACTTTAACAAGATTTAGACTATTTTTAGCAAAATGCCTTAGTGAAGCAAAAATTTGGGTTTGGGTACAACAAATTGTGAGAAAGTTCGCACGTTCAACTCCAAGGTTCTGAAATACTTGGAATACCCTTAGTTGGTTTGATGTGAATTGTTGTTTTCACGAGGGGACTTACACAATTGTTTAGGATACTTGCAGTTAACAGCAAATGGATGATTGGAAGGGATTTGTATAATGCAGATGATTCAGCAATAAGTAAGTTTTCCTAAAACTAACCAAAGGTGAACAGAAAGTAAATGAGTGTAAGGGTAAGAAGATTCTATATTCTACTCTAAGGTGGGACGTGGGATCAATCTTAACAGCTTCAACCAAACTCTGTTCCGCCTCACGCTGGACAGCTTACACAAAGTAGGTGCAATCTTCAAAGGGATAGTGAGTAATTTTCAAGTCACAACCCAACATCAAGATACCGTCAGAACAACGCATACCAAGGCATGAGCTACAACTGAAGTTAAGCTTATGAAATTCTCCAGTAGACCATGCAAGGCAAACTTGCCGTCAACAAGCCGCTAGTGGTATGGAATGAAACGAAGTGCCTTGATCAATGCCACACATCCACGACTACTATCTACTTGCATGAAATGAAAATGCTACTTCCTAAACTACTTTATGCTATCTTACGCTACTTGGCATTGAAGGGACGAAGAAACCTTGCTAGCTAAACACAATCAAGACGAATTTCACCATCAATGAAAAGATCTATTATGAAAGTGTTACACAACAATCTCTTACAAAAGTTTTCAAAGGAAAACTTTCCTTCTCCTCCAAACTATGCTAAACTATCAAGCAAAATGTCTACTCTGCTCCACTCTCTAGTCTGATCCCCAATCTCTAGTTCTAATTCTAATGAATTACAAATGAGGGGGACTCCCCCTTTTATAGATAGCCCAATCCAAAGGACGGCTAGGGTTACAATCAAAAGAATGGCTAAGATTAAGCCACCTCAGCCCTAACCCTAAAAACTGCCAGAATGAGGAGTGGTACATTAAATGAATCAAAGATTCTCACTCACTCCCAAAATAGTAAAGGCAATTAATGCCCACAATCAGTCTTCTAGAAGATCATCGTCCAGTAGTGCATTCCCATTCTCCTTCTCTTTGGCTGCAAACTCAATGAACCTAGCAAGTACAGCCTCAACCTCCTGAACTGAAATGGGTGGAGTGCAATCGAGCTGGAACTTTGACACCGTGACTGACGGTTCATGCCGTGCACAAGATTTTCTCCAAGCAACTAAGGAATTTTGCGTGCTCTGGATCAAGTTGGAGAAAGTAGAAGTGTTCTCAAAGTCATCCTGTACGAAGGTCTTCACCTCTGAAAAGAAAGGCACCAGCCTACCCTTCAAATTATCAACAGTCACCTCATCTGGATTCAACCGCCTAGCAAATATAGCCTCGAAAGTATTCTGGACTCCATCAATGATATTAGCCATAGCCTTCTGTACTCTACTTGAATCCGCCTGTGCTGCGTCGAAGAAACCACGTCCCGTGGTTGCTGAAGAATACCATCTAGAAAAGTCATACCTGTCATTCTCCTGAATGACCCCTCCATCAATCAACAACCGCAAAGGAACATGTCTCAATGCCTCAAGACACTGAATTACTTTGCTCTGATAAACAGAAGCATCACCCCAGGCCTGATCAACTGCCTCCATCTGTGCCAAAATACTAGAAGCCTGCTGAAAAGCAAGAGCAAGGTCCTCCATGAACTTTTCTGTCTCAACACGAACTCCCGTGACCCACTTATCTGCCTCATGTGCCATCTTCCCTAACTTCAACAAGCCACTGATTGACTCTCTAGGTATTTCAGCTGGGAGTTCTATTGCTGGAATCTCCTGCCCACGAGGACGAGACAACTGCTGCACATATCCTATCAAAGCCTTATGCTCTCTTTTCAACTTCTTATATTTTCCTTCCTTCCTGAACAATCTGTCCTTGAGGGCGTGATAGGAGTTATCACATTCCTCTACAATCTGCGCACCTGTGGGGCGTCCTAACTCCAGAGTTGTGACCACATAGTTTTCGGGTACTGCTTCATCTTGGTCACAATCAACCTGTGGTACTGCCACGTGAAGGGTGCAAGAGCCATCCTCTTCAGTCGAAATCTTTGAAAATTTCCGTGCTCTCTTCTTTTGTGGAGGCGCGCTGATCCTGTTCAAAAACTCTTCCATTTCAACTGCTGGATCAATCTCTTCGCTGGGGCTTCTTCTCATCCTATCTCTGAGCCAATCAGGTACTGTATACTGTATATCAAATGGTTGTTGTTCTTGTGCCTCTACTTCACGGACTTCTTCAACTTCTATATCATTCTGGTGAGGCTCATCGGCCTCAAGTGGCTGAGTATCTCTTGAAACTATATCATCATCGTCTAAAGCCGCCTCTAACTCTTGCTGAAACTGAGGGTCAGTAGCAGTCCCCTCATCATCTTGCTGATCATCTCTAGTAGGTGCGTTGACGCTCTGGCCAACTAACTCTCTCTGTGGTGGCTGATTATTCTCTTGTACCGCTTGCACCTAATTCAATGCATTTCTTTGATCAGCAAATAAAGAAACCTCATGTATACTTGGAGAACGTGTCTCCAATGGCGTGGGTGATTCAACTACAACTCTTGGAGGTTCCGGCTGAATAGGCTCCTGCCGAACTGGCTCTTTCCTTCTAGATTCCGGACCTCGTGTGATTTGTTTCTTCCTGCTGGTGGTGGGTGTCCTGTGATCTCCCATCAAATTGTAAGTCAATGCAATCGACCTACTCTTCAGCCTGCTCACACGTCTGTCAACCCATGCTCTAGTAAATGTCAAGACTGGAATGCAAAGTGTGTCCAAATCTGCTATCTCAGGTTTTGACCAATCCGGGAGTGGAAGTGGAGTATCTCTTACTGCTTCATAATCTGGATGGACAACGCTCATGTCCTCATCCACCTGGTCTGGTACCGGAATGACTTCACACTCCCTGATCATGTTTATTGGCAACCTAGAGAACACTCTCTTCCTGACTTCAGCCTCGTCCGATGCATCAGCCCAATAATCCTCAATGTTTGCCTTATGTTTAAATTCCTCTGACAGTACCCATTTGATGTTGTTATGCAGATCATAGTGTTGTCTGCTGGTGTGATAGGAAAAGTGATAAAACTGAAGCTCGCTCTCGGCTTCTCTAGCTGCCTGTAATGAAGGACACACCTCATCGGAATTGCCCATGACAATTGGGAAGTCAACACCTCCCTTCTTCTTTTTCTTTTGAATCTTATCGTAGGCAACCAATTGCCTAGATATCTCTAACATCAATATTTTGTTGGTTGGGTACTTAGGCAGTCTATATGGATATGACGAAAATCCTTGCAGCCTTATGTAAGAAAACTTTGGAAATTGTATAAACCAGCACCCATACCTCTCAATCAATTCTTGGGCTTCCCTCGAGATCCTATGATGCATCCGCTCCTGAAGCAATCTCGTGATGTGCATGGTGAAGGCATCATTGACACGCTTGTAATGAGTAGTACTTGTCAAATGCAACTGCGGACAAGCCTCATGAATTTTAAACTGATGAGAACCACAGCCAACAGGCTCCTTATATGAAATTCCTCTATATTTCGTCATACGAGCCAGCATGTAAATGATGTAAGAGCCCATATAGAATGTCTTCGTTCTTCTCAAGCTCAGGAGTTGCTCGTGCAAATTGTCACTGATCATTTCAGCCCAGTTGACGTACTCCTTTCCTTCCAGCACGAGGTTGATGTAATAGAACATCCATGGCTCAAAAATAAACGACTGCGGACAGCCTCCAACTCGACTCAGCATCATGATAAGATCACAATACTCCTGCTTCAAGTCATCTGCTATGATTTGTCTCGGCAGCTTCGTACGAGAGGGCTTGGGGTTGCTCATCTAGTGAGTATTGATCGTTTCTGTACATCTCTCGAATGCAGAAGCATACATTCGCTCAGCTCGCTCCCTCGATTTGTAAATCATGTTCCTATGCACTAGGATTCCAAAAGCTTCACCAATGGCAACAGGAATGAGGTTGGCGAGTACTTGACCATCTGGTGACATGATTGACCTGTGATCCTTCTCATAGCAGTTGGCGCACTCCATCATCAGCTCCGAACACTGAATGGCTGGTGGGAAACCAACAGCTGCATATAATCCGCTTCGAACAATGTTGTGTGAAGTGTTCGAAGGTTGATGACTACCAATCCCTAGCATTCTTTTCTTGAAAGTCTCCAAGTTGACAAAGCCCAAATTTGTATCCGCCAACTTGCCCAACTTCGACGTAAACTTCGATTCTGGCATGAAAGACTTGCTCAACTTCTTTATAATAGCTTGCCTGGATGCACCATTGTTCTTGCCAGTTGTCCTTGCTTCAGCCATCTGCAGAACAATAAACATCCATCAGCAAATTAACTTAGAAAAATAAATAAAATACTTTGCAGGGCTGCCAGTCGACTTCAAGAAGTTGCAATATTATTTCTCATTTGCAAACCTCAACTTCTTCTCCAATAGACTTCGAATTATCAATCACTTAGAAAGTCTCAGCAAATTCAACACTTTAAGCGACTTCAATGAAATTTAGCCTTGACAAAATCGTCCACTTTACTTCAGCAAATCAGCAAGTGCGCACTTCCTTAGTACACTTAGCTTCAGCAATATTCTTTTTCAAATCGAAATTTCTTCAATCAACTTTCAGCTACAAACTTTCCTCAAGCAAATTCGAACTTCAGTCTCAACAACTTCCAACGCCTCTCACTCAACAACTCACTCTCCAGCTTCAAAAATTCAAACTTCTTCAAGACTTGCAGCCTTAGCAACTTTCAGCTTCACACTCAACTCAGCTTCAGACCCAGAGCAAATTCGAATTCCTTCAATTGGTGAGGAGAAATGAAAAACTTCTCATTTTTTTATAGCAAAAATCGAATTCTAGAAGGAGCTAAGTATAGCCAGTGCATTAAATCTCCACTACTCCATTTCAAGAATTCGAATTTTCCCTCTCTGGTATTTTCGACACTTGTCTTTCGACATTTGGAATCTTATTCTTCTAGAAGTTCAACTTTGACTGGCATCTTTTAAATTCACTTTCGAAAATTTTTAATTTAAATTCATCTTTTGGCAATTTCCATTCACCAGCCGAAGTTCTGTCTTGCAAATTCTCAATTTTAATCACCTCTGACGCTCTGGAAAATTCATCTATGAAGAACTCAATCAAAATCATCTTGGCAATTCACTTTAAATTCATCGTCGAAGCATTTTCCTTTCAAAAACCATTTTATTCAAATTTTCCTTAGAAAATTTTAAAATTTTCCCTTAGGAAAATTCATAATTCGAGCACCAATTAAATTCTTCATGCTGAAGGCCTCGGCGAAGTGCGGAAGACATAGAAATCCATTTCTCATCAAAGATCATCAGTACCCAGAAGAAAATTTTCTCGAAAACGCGATGGATCCATTCGTACACAACGAACGGGTTCATTTAAATTTTAAAATTTTGAACCTTAGAAAAATATTATTCAATCAATTTAAATCTGTTCTGTGAACATTCTGTGTTGTTCTGACTTGAAAAAAAATTTAAATTCATCCTGCAATGCCAGCATCTTCCGACTCCACCACTGGAAAATTCATTCGTGCTCCAAGAAAATTATTCATCACCTTCATGTCTAAGCGTATTTTCTAAAGGAAGAAAATATTTTGCCCTAGAGAAATTTTAAATCACCTTGCATTTTGAAAATTTTGCCTTAGAAAAATTTCTATTCAACTTTATCCATTTTCCTGTGAGAAAAATTTTATTTCATCCATGCTCATTTGCCAGTGGTGGAAATTTTTATCTACTTCACTTGGAAAATTTTCCATTTTAAAGTAGATACCACGCCCAACATGCTTTATTTTATTCACCACCTTGTATTTTATCTCACCACCTTGTATTTTATCTCACCACCTTAGGCGCAAATGACATTTGAAGAAGAATATTGACCACGCCTAGCATATTTTATTCACCCTTTACCTCTGGCGCATTTCACACATGTTGAAGGATATTGAACTTCACCACGCCCAGCATTATTATTCATCTCCACTTTCAACGCCTAGGTGATATTTTATCTCCTTCTTTACCTTGTTTACCACCTTACACTCACCTTTACTCACTTCAACTTGGGCGCATATTAGCATGTGTGAAGGATGACCCTTGGGCTTCCTTATTTTTGTCTTCACATGGCCTCTTTTGGGCGCATTTAGGTATGCGAGGAGGACGAGTTTCTAACTTTGAAACTTTTTGGATTTGCTTTGACTTGTTGACCTTAACTTGGGCGCATTTGAGCATGCATGGAGGATGAACTTTCAAACGCCACCTTGCCTCTTATGAACTTGGGCGCATTTTGCCATTGGTAGAGGATGAACGCCTTTGACCCTTTTGACTTTCTTGTTGCATGCTTCTAACTTTGGCGCATTTTGCTTGTGTAGATGAATGAACTCCTAACGCCTTTTGCCTTGTTGACTCATTGACTTCCTTTGTTTTGTCCTCACATGCCCTCACTTGGGCGCATTTTGCCCTGTTGAAGGATGAAAATTGTTGACTTCTTTGAATTCTTTGACCTTCTTGTTGCATGGGCGCATTTTGCCATAGGAGGTGGACGAAACTTTGTACTTAGAAACTTTTCCATGCTTAACTTGTGAGGAGGGCGCATTTTGCCATAGGAGCAGTATGAACTTTTGCCTTAGAAAAATTTTCTCTTGTCTCATGCTGGAGTGGGTGCATTTCACCTATGCTGGAGGATATCTTTTAGACTAAGAAAAATTTTATGTCTCTTCATCCTTGAGGGCGCATTTTCATGTTGATATAGGATGAAGTCTCAGACTTAGCCGTTTTTCTTCGTCTTTGCTCGTTCCTCCATGCCTTACTATAAATAGTAAGCCTTTTAATTCTCACACTTCGGAAGCTCAGATTGCCTTGAAATTTTACACACTGGGTCCTCACAACTTCATCAACCTGTTGAGACTGCTATTTCGGATTGGCCTGCTATTTTTAGCACATTTCTGAAGGTGGTTTGCTATTTATAGTAACTACCTGCTTCTGACACCTCCACAACTCCATTTGATTTGAAATTCGAATGACGTGCTCCTCACCACGTGACCTGCCTGTTGGCATCAGCGCCTGATGCTGACTTTCTATTTTTAGCCTGTTTCCAAAATGACTTACTATAAATAGTAAGTGCTCCGTTTGCCTTCAAATTTTACCAGCAGATAGCTTGGAAGACGCTGATCGCGGTGGTTTACACCAGTTTTCAAAAATTCTGACTTTTTACCCCTCTTGTTGGGTCCCGAAACTGGAAACCCTAATTCATCTTGCATGCATATCAAATGATCTCCGTTTGTTCTCGTTTTTGTTGCATTGCGATCAGCTCGTGATTCTGGAGTGCTGGGAGGCGCCTGCCGGGATGCATCTGTTAAAAATAGTAAGTTCCTAAATGAGTGATCATCTCCGTTTGCATGTCACATCACTGTGAAGCTCTTGAAAAACCCATAAGGAATATGCTGACATGTAAAGAAAACCCGACATGCAAACCCTAAAAATAGCCTCTGAAGGCTGAACTCTGAAAGTTGTTATCTCACTTTGCATGTTACACCATCGCGAAGGTCTCAGAAAACCCGAAGGAATCTCCAGACATGCGTTGAAAAACTCTGCATCTAAGCCCTGAAATCTACTCCAGAAGCTGAACTACTAAAAATAGCAAGTTGTTCGTTTTAGCTCAAATTTTGCACACGAGCAGCTTGATGTGTTTTGAATGCAGTGTGACTGTTAAGACCTCAAAAATATTGACAGAATGCCTGGAATTACACACTTACTAAAAATAGTAAGTCACGGGAATCTGATGAAATTTCAATGGAAGCCTGTTGGAAGCACACTGACAACAGTGTTAGTCCTTATTTTCAATTTATTCACCTTGCTTGACCTCAGACTGACCAGGAAAGTACAAACCCTAATTTTCAGACTTGGCCAAAATTCACGTTTAAACTCAATGGCGGAGACATCCCTCGAAAGGCAGACACTAGAAAAGAGACAGACAAAGAGAGAGACAAAAACCAAAGCCAAAAGACCAGAATGGAGCAAAAATTAGGGGTCCCCATTTTGAATGGGGCGATGTGTGAAAAGGTCACAACAGGACATTGTCTTCATGTCAATACATTCACGTATATCAATATGTATATACTCATCAAACATTCATTAAAGCAATAATATTGATTGACATACATACATTAGATATATATATATTTACATATATATATATATATACATGTCTCTTTATCCATTCGATGTTCCCGTGCATATGGGTAATTTTTCCCATAAGCATGCATAGATATGTCTATCTACATATACTTATGTACGTGATTACTCATGTGTATGAGTTCATCGTGGACATGTGTATATGTATGTATATATACATTCTATGTATATATATTTCATCGATTGTACTCTTAAAGGAAGTACTCAAAAACACAAAGGAAACACTTATTTCAAGCATGACTTCACAAACAAACAAAACCTCTCCTAAACAATCCATACAAAGTATCTTACCATTTTCCCGAAACTATTGACGTGACTATTCTCTCAATGAGTGTGTGAAAGCTCAATTTAGACTCTCCTAAGGGTTTCTAGACCAAAATCTTTCTCCTGAGTGACACTTCCCCTCCCTTCCAGAGGAATGAACCTACACTTGCAGCCAACTTGTCACATTTGCAAAGGTAATCAATTGATCACAAAACAATCACTTGCAACATATATTCAATGGTCAGCATTTAAGACATATATATAACATCAATTTGAATCAACCATTTATTCATTCTATTTCCAACAATTCATATAAACAAAGTACATTCACATTTATTTCCATTGAAGTTGCAAACACACACACACATATGCAAGTATTTCATCTAGCTAGGTAAAAGTAACTAAGTATACTATGGGGTGTAGCATAAAGGATATAAAGAAGGTTGAGAATATCACCAAAATGTTGATGTTATAGCGGCAAGAGATATCTTTCTCTTGAACTTAAATAATAAATGATGAATAAATAATTCCAAGGCAAGTCGGACTTGCTACATATAAATATTATTTTAAATTTATAAGGCCGACCCAAGATGAAAAGTCGCCTTGGTTCTTCAATGAGGCCGACCCTTGTGAAGAGTCGCCTTGCTTGTGAAGAGGCATCTTACATTGTATATATAGAAGGTGATGATCATTTCATTTGATCATCAATCAATTCATTCTCAAGACAATTCACACCTATCAGAAGTTCGCATATCTACTGCAGATTATTATTTTGCTTAGAGCAGATTGACATCAAGGAGAATTCATTGTAATTGTACATTCGCATCTAGGAGAGGTGTTGTGTTTTATTATTTCAGATCGGCCTAGAGTTTGGCCCCGATTGTAAGCAGATTTCTACTCTTTCATTCAATATATAAGAGATATATTCTTGGTTGGGTTTTTCTCCCTCAAGAAGAGGGGTTTTCCCAGGGTATCTTGTTGTGTTCTATTGTTCATGAGTTGTATTTTTACTTTCTGTTAAATCTGATTCTAAAAACTAACATGGTATCAGAGCGGGTCTAGGAAAAGATCCGATCAGATTTGGTTAAACAGAAATTCAGTCTGGAAGTAATGATTGAAGCCACAGGCTTGTTCAATGTGGTTGCAGTAGTGATGTATGGAGTGACGACTCCTGTGGTATTCATTGATTCATTGATTAAGGGTGGCTTACACTTCGTGGCATTTCTCCTATGTCGTATTCTCTTTGGCCGTGTGGAAGGAAGTCGTGATGATTTATTTTCACTCTTTTTTGGTTACTTAAACTCTTTCATCACATGAGTGCGGGTGCGTTGATTCATAATGTGATCTCAAGATTTAAATGGAGTCTTCAATCTTTGATAAACAGTTAATTCATTTTCCCACTTTCCTTGAGGCCAAGATCAAGTGAAGGTGGCGAAGATGAGACAAAACTACAAGTCTAGCTCATTGGTGTACCAACATAAAGAGATAAGTATCTTATGCTTGTTCCTTGAATGAATTTTATGTAGTTATTAATTCATGTAATAACATTGGAATAGTGAATCATGTGTGATTCTAGCATTGGTATTTCTCTTTGGGATAGTTTAGTTCTATGAACTATTATTAAACTCTCTAAAATGCTTTCAGAACGGACTGAGGAGCATAAGGATGATGAGAGATTGCATTCAAGGGAGGAAGAGCTTGAGGCATCCTGTGAGGAATTCACGCAAGCTAAAGAGATAAACTTCATTGGAGACATCTCTCGAAGAGGAAGAACCTATACAGATTGCGATCAGTTTCTTCAAAGAGGAGGAAATAACATTCAGAGGGAGTCTGACAAACCATCAAAGGCAACCTTGGACAAGGAGGTCAGGAGGTTGATGCAAGAACTTGGAGCTTCAGAGGGAGTCACATCATCATGAAGATTTGTGTAATGTATATTTCTCTGTGACAGAGAAGTATGAGGTGAAAGCCCCTATTAGTGTATATTTCTCTGTGACGGAGAAGTATGAGGTGAAAGCCCTTGTAGTGTATATGTCTCTAAGACGGAGAAATATGAGGTGCGAGCCCTTGTTCATCTCTGAAACTGAGATGAGACATCATGTTGAGAGACTCCATGATGACATCAAGTTGAGAGACTCTATGATGAACCCTTTGTACTTGTGTTTTTCCACACATGGGAGTAGCCATGGTGGACGTCATGTTGAGAGACTCTATGACGACATCACGTTGAGAGACTCCATGATGGGCACTTGTATGTGTGTTTCTTTCCACACATGGGAGTAGCCATGGTGGACGTCATGTTGAGAGACTCCATGACAACATCACATTGAGAGACTCCGTGATGAACCTTTGAGCTTTCCACAAATGGGTGTAGCCATTGTGGGCGTCATGTTGAGAGACTCCATGACGTGAATATCTAGAAAGATACCTCCCTAGCTAAGAGGGAGTGTTGATGTTATAGCGGCGGGAGATATCTTTCTCTCGAATTTAAATAATAAATGATGAATAAATAATTCCAAGGCAAGTCGGACTTGCCACATATAAATATTATTTTAAATTTATAAGGCCGACCCAAGATGAAAAGGCGCCTTGGTTCTTCAATGAGGCCGACCCTTGTGAAGAGTTGCCTTGCTTGTGAAGAGGCATCTTACATTGTATATATAGAAGGTGATGATCATTTCATTTGATCATCAATCAATTCATTCTCAAGACAATTCACACCTATCAGGAGTTCGCATATCTACTGCAGATTATTATTTTGCTTAGAGCAGATTGACATCAAGGAGAATTCATTGTAATTGTACATTCGCATCTAGGAGAGCTGCTGTGTTTTATTATTTCAGATCGGCCTAGAGTTTGGCCCCAATTGTAAGCAGATTTCTGCTCTCTCATTCAATATATAAGAGATATATTCTTGGCTGGGTTTTTCTCCCTCGAGAAGGAGGGTTTTCCCAAGGTATCTTGCTGTGTTCTATTGTTCATGTGTTGTTGTATTTCTGCTTTCTGTTAAATCTGATCCTAAAAACTAAAACAAAAGACATTTGAAAAGAAATTGTTTGTGTCCTAGTAACAGAATATAAGGCATCATCACCAAGTTCTACTTGTATAGCAGCATTTTTCCCTTGAAGTCTACTAAGAGCCTTCTTATTAGGTCTCATCTCAAGATGCCCCATTGTGGGCGTACCACCCTACAACAAAAATAGTGTTAGTGGATGAACATGAAACCATGGAAAAATAAATCTCAAACCTAGATAAAATCTCATTCACTACTAAATCTTCTACACTCTCTGCCAACTACTTCTACTATTGGTGTTGCTTTCCCTTCCCCTCCTTCTTAGCACACTGAAAACTATAGTGACCAGATTTTTCACACTTGGTATGGCTCAAATCATTCTTCCCTTGTTCAGAAAACTTTGAATCTTGATGCTTTTCTTTTAAACCCTTGCCAAACCCTTTCTTACAACTTTTCTTCATCTTCTCAATAAGAGTTTGATTCTAACTTTCTTCCAATCTAACTGAAGTAGCTTCAAGTCTAGTTTCTTCCTAAATAAAACCATCCCAAAGCTTCTCAAAGTGGTAAGCTTCTCACAAGCACAAACACCCTGAACAAACAATTTCTAGGAAGGAGAAAATCCATTTAAAGTTGTGGGTACCAACTCTTCATCCACCACCTTAACCCCAACTGCTACAACTTGATCACAATGTTCTATGATCTTCATCAGGGGGTTACTATTGTGTCTATGTCACTGATGCATGTGATACTGAGTTTAATCTTTAGCAACATCTTGTAGGACATGTTCACAATCTTATAAAGAGTGGTCAAGACATCATACATCTCCTTCACTATTTCTTTTAAGTAATGTGAGGAATCAAGTGATCCTTCATAGAATCCAAGATAATACGCTTTCTCTTGACCATGTTCTTCCACAAAGACCCAAAAATCAACTTCTTCCAACAGTATCTACAACCTGCACTTCCAAGAGTAAAATTTGAAGCATCCTCTAGGTAGTCACACTCTCTAAGACTATACTAATCATATTTTCAGCAGTTGGAACATGCTGAAACTGAACAAATCAGCTGAAACTAAAGCAGATCAGTCACTTATTGCAGATGCAAATCGACATGCCAGTGACTGGAGCAATTAGGGCATCACAGTCGGCAACCTTTCACCTGACCAAAATAAATCAGTCATTCAAATAAAGCACTGAAATCTTCCAGCAACTCCCCATCATAGGCAGCAGCAAATCCCATTCACGAACCTGGAAGAACTCAGCAATAGTGCTTTAATACCATTTTAAAATTCAGCAAATGGTATGCTAATTCTACTATTTAGGGTTTGAAACAAATTGATTAACTCGACCTTCAATCAACCTGTAATAATTAATGCACTAACCTGCATACATGAAATTCCTTATAGTACAAATAATAGAATGATAAAACGGAAACCAGAATTTTGCAGTTGCTGAAAATATATATATATATATATATTATTTTGGAAAATTCTGAATACAAAAAGGATGCCACAAGGTCATAAATAACCAATGAACTTTCTCCAAAATAAAACAAAGAAAGCCTAATCTAGTTTGTTTTTCATCACACAAACACTTCCATTATCTAGAGATAAGCCAGTCACCCAGAATAAAACCAATAAAAATAAGCACCTAAACAAAGTTTACAGTGCCAAGTATAGACCTGCAGTCTGCCGCTCAGAATAGAGCTAATAATAAACTAGCAATAGCACCTAAAGTCAGCAGCTTTGACTTCTAAAAATTGTATATATATATTATTTTGGAAAATTCTGAATACAAAAAGGATGCCACAAGGTCATAAATAACCAATGAACTTTCTCCCAAATAAAACAAAGAAAGCCTAATCTAGTTTGTTTTTCATCACACAAACACTTCTATTATCTAGAGATAAGCCAGTCACCCCGAATAAAAGCAATAAAAATAAGCACCTAAACAAAGTCTACAGTGCCAAGTATAGACCTGCAGTCTGCCGCTCAGAATAGAGCTAATAATAAACTAGCAATAGCACCTAAAGTCAGCAGCTTTGACTTCTAAAAATTGTGCCTAACATTAACACAAAAACCTCCTCTGCACATTCACGTTCTACAGCTGTTTTCAGATTCTACACACGTGTGTTTCTGCTGATGTGCACAGCAACACCAACGGAGCAACACAATTCCAACAACAATATCAACATGTGACCACTATTGATGATATTGTCTTATTAACAAGCCAAGAATATCAAAGAACGCAAACATTAAGAAACCAGCAACCACAAGAGATGAGGCAGTTCATAGCACAAATAGCTTAGAACAAGCTACCGCCATTAGAAAGATAGAATGAAAGTAAGGACCATTTTGCAGAAATAGATGATATCAGGATGTTATTGCCTCTTCTCTTCCACTGGATCAGTTGGTAGGACCATAGTTGGCAAACTCGCAGAAAACTCGCCGAGTTTTCAAAAACTCGCGAGTTTTTTTTAAAAACGAGTTTTTTTGAGTTTAACTCGCAGGGACGAGTTTTTCCGAGTTTTTTCCGAGTTTTTTTGAAAAACTCGCGAGTTTTTGCCAAGTTTTTCAAAAAAACTCAGCTTTGCAAAAAAAAAGTGTTTCTAATGAAATTTAAGCAATTTTTTAATTTTCCGAGTTTTTCCGAGTTTTTTGCGAGTTTTTGGCGAGTTTTAAAAAACTCTCCAATTTTTGGCTTGGCGAGTTTTTCTTTGGGGCGAGTTTTCCAACTATGGGTAGGACCATACACTCTGCTGCCCATTCAACTTGATCATGATGGATCAGCCTTTCCATTCTTTTCAAGGACACAATTCGAGGACCCCCATTTGACATCCCTCTCAAAACAACCTTCTTTCCATCAGCTTGAAATTTCAGCTCCATTGTTTGTAGATTCAAGGTGATCTCTCCAAGAGATCGCAGCCATTGTATTCCCAACACGGCATCGGTATCACCAGTACCCACAACATAGAAATCATCTTTCACTTCATAATTACCTAACTGAATAGAAGGGTTAGGAATCTTCTTTGTACATGACATGGTGAAACCATCAGCTACAATTACTTTGAAGCCTTCAAACTCTTCAGTCTTCAATCCTCTCTTTGTCACCAATCCTTTGTCAATGAAGTTATGAGTTGCTCCCATATCAATTAGAGCAACTATCCTTTGAGAACCAACCACTCCACGAACCCTAAAGGATTCATTTTTTTGAAAACTTGATAGTTGTGCTAAAGCACTACCATCTCCAACCTCATTAGGCTTCTCTTTTGGAGCTTCTTCACCATCACTACTTGCTGATTTGTATTGCTGATAAGACGAATCAGATTCTGATCCATAATCAGAATAGCCCTCCATTTGATGTGCTTTGCTTCTTCCATAGCAACGGTGACCCTTAACCCAAGGTTCGCGGCAAGTGTAGCAAACACCATCCTTTCTAAGCTGTTCTCGGAGCTCTTCTGACATCTTTGGTGGGAATTTTTTTGGAAGATTTGAAGAATGTTTTTTATCCTTCTTATGGCTGAAAAGTTTCGAATGAAACTTAGGCCTTGGGGCTGCCAACTCCATACTTCTTGCTTTCTTGATGGCTTCATCTAAAGTTGGTGGATCAAAGGTTTTGACCCATCCCTTCAAAGGCTCCATTAATCTTTCAGAAAAGAGAACCAAAAGTCTTCTCTCAGTAATGTTAGGCACCATTACTAATAACCTCTGAAAATCAGCCACATAATTTTCTAAAAACCCTTGTTGCTTCAACTGTGCCAATTCTCTGAATCTCAGCTCAGGATCCTTGGTATCAAATCTTTCAATCAGCTTGTTGGTAAACTCATCATAGGTGCGAATGAGGTTATGGCCAAGAGTGACCAAACCATGAGTCCACCATTCGTGAGCCACTCCATCCAAATGCAATGTGGCAAATTTAATTGCATCTTCCTCTGACATTGGTCTAAGAGAGAGATAGTTATCCAATTTTTGCACCCATGATCTAGCTGTACACTTATTACCACCATCGAACTGTTCCAAGGTTATCTTTCCCAAAGCTTGATAAAAATCATTTCTAGGCACCATAGGAGGACGTTGCTCATTCCTTCCACCATTCCTCCGACTCCTTTGATTCATGTATTGATCAAAGGTCCAAGCATCTCTCATATCAAGAGGTAAAGAAGCATATTCCACATAAGCTTGACGTGCATCATCAGCAAAAGGTAATGCAGCTTCAACTGGTTGTTGCTCTTCCCTTGTTGTGAAAGTAGGGAAAAGAGGTCTAGAGGAGGACCCACTAGAAGTTGTAGTATGCTGGCCCACAATCCTATCTCTTCTATTCACCTCAGGACTGCCATTATTGTTATTCCCATTAACTCCACTGCTTTCACCAGTTGGATTATTTTGGGGCTGAATGATATTTTGTGCTGCTTGCTGATCCAACTTGGATAATAATCGAGACATCATGTCGATCATTCCATCAAACTTTTTTTTCTACTCTGTCCCTTTCCTCATTAGCTTGCCTAATACTGTCTGACATTATTTCAACCATTTGACCAGCTCCTTCAACTGAATTTTCCGTACCTTCAACTGTTTTGCCAAGATCTCTTAAGGCTTTTGAAAATGTCTCTGCTTCTGGAACGGGTGGAAACTGATGCTGATTTTTGGCCTGACTTCTGGTGAATGGTCTAGTTTCTTTTTCACTCATCAAACAACTGACTGCAGGATGTCACAGGATGGCAGGGTCTTCTGCTCTGATACCACTAAAGTATGCTAACCAATTTTTTGCCACAGTTTTACACAATCATCAACACTTGGCCAACTTGATTAGCGTTAGCGCCAAATCCAAAACACTACCAAAGCAACTCTAACCAAGAATGCGCCCTAAAACCACTTAAGGAAGAGGGGCAGGCATATGGTCAGAGGATCCCTAGGATCCAAACTTGATACAGAAAGAGAATACAACTGAAACTGAAATTAAACTCAACGTCAAGAATGTGCACTCAAGATCCCAGTGAGGGCGAGGTGCTAACATATGACGGAGTAATTATTAGAAACTGAAATAATTAGGCGGATAACCAGCCATAGAAACTCATACTAACTAATTCTTCCGCTACGGCGGGCATCCACTTAGGAGTGGGGATTCACCACTTGATAGTGGGTACAAAGAGAGATAGAATTTCAATTCTCCACACTGGCGGTAAACCATCCAGGGGTAATTAATGTTTGCATAGAAAATTACAAGTAATTGCAGCCAAAACAAACTGGTTGGATTAGTTCTACTAATGCTCAACCTTACAATTATGAATTCTGCAAATTACTAGTATTATAATGATTGCAAACAATTCTAATATGTAAAAGAAGAATTCTCTCAATGTTTCAACACTCAAATTCTGGAAACTGAAGGCTAAAACTGAACTTCAAACAATCTGATTACAAAAACCAGCAAATTGAAAGTGCAAACCAGCAACTGTGAAACCAATAAAATGTTCATAACTCATTCAATATACCTCTAAATTGAGTGATGTCTTTTGCAGAAGCCTTCTAGGAGGTAGGCACCCAAAATCATATCACAAACAGCATCAAAACTCAATATATAATTTTTGCACGAATCCCAAGGCTCTCAAAAATGGTATGGCCCTCATTGAGGGGCGATTTTGACATATAAAATCAGCAACTCAAAACTAAAATCTGCAAACTTGTGGAAGGGGTCGCCCAAGGCATAGAATTCATTTGATCAAACACCCATCACCAAATAAAAATCACCATGAGAGCTGCAAGTGAAATCGACTTTCAGCCATGACTGTATCAGCAACTTCAAAAACTAGAAATATCATCAAAACTTCAATTATGAGGCTCAATCTGCTAGTCTGAATGAGAAGCAGCAATAGAAACCAATTAGGTGTTGTCTCTCAAACATGAAATTGATTGGAATCTAGGAGGTAAGCATCCCTCGAAGAAATAAACACAATGTCATTTCAACAGCATAACTTTAGCATAAATTCATGGATACCAAATGCTAGAGCAAGCTTCATTTTTATAGAGAAGAATAAAACTCATCAACTTCCCTTCAAGGCACGCCAAAAGCCACTGAAGAAACCTTTCAAATTTCCAAAATTCATAATTCCTCAAGATGGCGTCCCATTTCAAGGCAATATAAAAACTTTATTAAACATATTAAAACACCTTTATGAAGGCGTCCCACTCCAAGCCCCTCTTTTAAACACAAATTAAAGTTATCCTCCTAGGCCAAGGGGGTCAACAAAGAAACATAATAATAATTGCCTTTATTAAATAATTGCCAACAACTTCTGCATTTTGAAAGCTGAACCAAAAATACCAACTGCTCCAACAACAAAAAGAAACACGTTGAAGCACTGCCAACAGGACCACTGCTAAAAATAGTATTTACTATAAATAGTAAACACCCAGAAAATGCCTCAAACCTCCAAGCAAGGAAACCCTAATTTTACCTCAACGAGCCTACGGGCCTCCGGAATAGGCTGATGAGCAACTGAGCTGATCACTGATGAGAAGGGGACATTACATCTTCCTTGTTTATTTCCAAGTATTGTGACAACAGATAGGCAAACAGCACAATTCAAAGATGAAATTCCTCAATGTACTTTTACACCTTGATACTGTTTTCCAAAGACAAAAGAATGAAGAACTTGCAGATAAAACTAAGGCAATAGGACAATGCATTGTTGAACCTGTTCCAGAGGAAGACAAGGATGTTCAAGCTCATATAGATGGTGATCACATGTTGAAGACTCCTCATCTGCTCCCCAATTCAAGGGATGACAAAACAGAATATGATGGAACTCTTCTCCAAAACAAGACCTGTTAAGCTTTTCATTCTGAGGGAAATGAAACCAAAAATGTTGCTTTACAAATTTGGTATATGTCTCAAGGAAATACAGGACAGAAAAGGTTGTCATGCAATGAGAATTCAAGAGAATCGAGGTACAGTGTCTGCTGCGGTAGGAATGATGAGAAACTTTTTGGTGGTAATAGAAAAGTAATCAATGAATTCTATGAAGGCTGTGGCATGAAAGAAAGAAATAGAGCGCTGCATTAAAAGTTATTCCATGTCACCTCACAGAGCTTCAAGAAACGACATTAAAATAGGGGAGATGACCTGCAAATGAAACCAACAACAATTGCTATTGATCCTGGCACAAGCTGGAAAATCGGTGCTATGATCGTCTTTCATAGACATTGTAAGTGGGAGTTTTTCTCACACAATGCAATTCCACTTATATTACAATATACATTAGTCATTATAACATATGCATAACATCACACAGCTTTAAAGAAGATAACAAAACGTACTGCAGAGTACTCTTTTATACTATATCATAATTGTGGGTATATCATACTTTACATGATCAGATGATTGTACAAGGAGTAATGTTCATAATATACCCTCGAGGACAAATGGTGGACAAGTACAATTGTTATGGTTACCACTTGTTGACCCAAAAGTGCAACTAGTCCCCCTAACATAACATTACCTTTCTTACACAAATCATACTGGTGAACAACTCCAACTATAGAGGTTGTTACCTCATTACTGCTCAATAAAATTTTGGGGGTCTACATCTATCCCCTCAAAGAAAACAGCATTCCCAATGTTTGAGTCAGTGAAGTGTAAGTGATAGCCTTGGGTCCTTGGGAAGCTGCAGCACTCTTCCCCTCAAGTTTCTTTGACCCCTTTGTAACTTGACTCCCTCACAAACTACTGTCCACATATTCTTATATTGAATCTTGTACTTTACTTTCCACTCATCCTCTTTCCCTTTCATCTTCTTTTCCCACTTAAATTCCTAGTGTTTGTACTTTGCTGCTTCCAACTCTACCAAAGAAGCATTAGAAAAGACCTTAAAACTGTTTGTTGGTATACTCCTTGCACTCACAGATAACAATCAGCTTCACAAGTCTATAGATGACCTCCTTGTTCTGTCTTGGCCTTCTTCAATTCAGCTATTTCCTCCATAGTTGCTATATCTTCATCTTCGTGAGGTAGTTATCCTCAAACTACTTTACACTTTCTTGGTCATCTCCTCAAGTGGTTTTTATATCTGCAACTCAATATATATGGGGGGTGAGCATCCTCCACTAGTACGACTGATATATTACCATGCAATAGTGATGTGTAATATTGTGTACTACGGTGATCAGTCCTTACCACAACCAGTTGTGTTCCTCACAGTGAAAAATCATCTTTATCTTAAGTTGTTATGACCTAGCCTCATGACTCTTAATTGTTCAGAGAGAGAGAGAGAGAGGACAAAGTTGATATGCATAGGCAATTAAGAGTCACGACTGCAGAGATCAATTTTTTAACCGAAATAATAAAATCGTGTGATATAAAGGAATAATTGTTTCAAGGAACATCAGATTTGTCTCTATACATGTTTTCTCCTAGTGATGTTATCAACAATGAATACATCATCTACGCTTCATTGATAACAAAGTTCAATTTTGAAACTTTTCCAGTTATATGTTGTAATTGTTGTAAAGCTTTATCAGATTCTATTTTATTTTTTCCTCTAAGACCATCATGAACACTGCTGTATGTAAACTCACAGTATGATTCCTCAAAGGTGACAACTTCTTATGATTATTTGGAGACTTAATATGGTATCTAGAAGCCCATATCAGCAGGAAACCTTCAGTGTTCTCTTCCTTTTTCCTTTCTAAAATAGACTTTTCATGGACACTAAGTTACTCCCTTCTTCCCAGTTGATAGTAATAAGTTCATGTTGCAGGCTGGCATGGCTGTGGTTATAATAATTATTGTAAAGGTGAGGTACAATCATTATTGTTAATATTGTTAAATTTAAAATGAAATTTAACAACATCAAGAAAACAAGCTTTATGATCCAGTTAAGATTCCAAATAAAATATTTCTTTCTCATTTAAGTGTCTTTTCATTTGCATGTATGGCAATTCATCACATGAAAGTATTAAAACTTCAAAAAAATTCAGCTCACTTATATGTGTTACAATACCCTAAAACTCTGTAGCTACTTGCACATTCAAATTGATTGATACTACTATTGTGTCATGGCTATATTCAAAAATTAATTAGATACAAAAAAAAACAATGTTTTGGAATGGAAGAACCCCATCAGCAAGAAAAAAAAGATGAGAATTAATGCTAATATCCAAAAGTGTCCACAATAGATATTCAAGAACACAAAAGAACACATGAATTGTCTCTTCCCCGATTCTGATGGCCCGATGAGTTCAAATTTAAATTGATATATAAGCTATATTCAGACTAATCCAATCCCAATATCGAATGTACTTCAAATTTCATGTGCATTAGTTGTGCTGACCTATCAAGAGAAAAAAAATCAAAAACATACCATCATCGTCTGAGCTTTTACTATCTTCGTCATCACTGCTATCCTCATCATCTTCATTTGAAACCTTGTACTGTGGAGGAGGAATTAAGAAATTGGAAGTCCCTCTTCTACGACGAGAATCTGATATGATATTTGTTGTATCAATGCCTTCAAGATCCTTTGCTTTCTCCTTGCGTCTTACTACAGCCTTGATCTCTGTGAAATAGAAAAATGACCATTAATACATAATCTAAATTGTCGCAAGGTAATCAACCAACTGAATGGATGGTTGGTTGAAACATTAGTAAGATACTTTTGTGAGATATGAATTTGATATGTATGTGGACAGTAACATAGAAAGTAGAAGATCAAAAGTTATTTGTGAACCTCTTTCTTTTAATTTCACATAATACAAGATCATGGTGATTGATGTATATGTTGTCCCTCTATTTCATACTTGTATTTCTTCATACTTCTGTTCAATTTCTGCTAGGAAAGTTAGCATGCAGTATTTGAGCAATTGATAAGGTTGTGTTCATGAAGAGGCATAATCGCTAGGAGTTCATAGGCTGAGCACAAGTTCTTGCAGGCAAACCTTGAGACTTGAAAAAGGATTGTTCTGCTTTGTTAAGAACACTGCCACGCAACTGTTCCCTGTTCGAAGGTGATGAACTGAGGGAGGCAAGCCTACAAGGGAGATTTTAGCCCCTCTGACTATCCATACAATACCAGTTCAACAAACAAGTTACTGCTCCAGAAAATTGTTTCCAATAAGAAGATATCCACTCTCCTCATCAGGGTCTGTGAACATCTTCACGTTTACACTTCTAACCAGTCTCTTTGCTACACAGCTGTTAATATGCTGAAGGATAAAACATATCAAGACATAGCAGGCCCCAACCCTAATTGCAAGCCTAGGAAAACCAAAGCCTCTACTATACCCCTTCCTATGAACCTCTTCCATTCATGGAGGCCTCCATCACCGCTGTTAACAAGATATACCCAGCAGAGGCCCAGGCAGGGCTCTCTGAGAAACCACCAACAGCTGTTCTCACAAGAATGACTAGATCAATGTGGAAGGTCATAAAAGGAAGTCCAGGATCAGGATCTAAACCACCACACAGATGAAAAGCATGCTCAAAGAAAGTCCACCCACTGCCAGCATTTTTGAGACTAAGATTGTTTGCAGAATTATAGGTTTGATCACTACAATAGCTGTCAGTTTTTCCCTTAAATTTGTAATGACCAAGAGTGCCATTAATCTCACAATTTGTAGTGTTTTTTCTCACACAGGTTGAGCTTTCATAATATCTGCAGGACAATCGAGCTCACAGGCTTGACAGAAGCTGTATATTTGTAATCTTTTGTTTACAAAAACCCAATGCTGGAATGAAAGTTTTTACTTCCAGCATAATAAAAGGCAACCAGACATTGGGGTATCCCAGTCAGCAAATTCATGAAAGTAAGTGAGGAAAAAACAGAGATCAACAAACTTGTATATAATAATCTGTTGAAGATATACTAAGGTTCAGAAAATTTTATTGCAGGTAAACTGCCAGAGCAATCATTGTGAAACTAGATTTGGTTGTGGGGAAGGAACAAGTATGGATGAGGCAAAACAGAAAGCTAGAAGATTGTTGTCCATTTCAGAGGTCCCAATAAACAAAAGTGAAAACAAATGTACACTTTGGAGGACAATTTCCATTTCTATAATTGCCCATGTCAAGTCACTTTTACACACTGATGTTTTTGTAGTGCAGTCGATATAATCTAAATCAGACAGCAGATGGAATCAAGAAAGACCATTGAAACTTGGAATTGATTCACTGAGACATAGCATAGAGAACAAGAGAAACAAACTATACAATGATGTTCAAAGATGACCAAAAGTGGGTCGATAGGACTCATAAAATATATTCATTTAAAATTTTAAAATAGACAAGTACTAGGGAAAGATTGAACCTAGAGTCGTAAGGACAACATATAGGTTGAAGAGAGGTGCAAGGGAGTCCCCCTCAATGACAGAAAGAAGATAATGATGAAGATGAAGCAGAGATCTAGGACAGGAGACCAGCAGAGTCATAGGTCGCTTAGCAAGGCTTCAGCCAAGAGAACTAGTGTGAAAGAGCCAATGCAAGATCTGATAATGCCCATAGAAGATTGTTAAATAAAGGTTCGAGAAGGCCAGGCTGGACAATTTGTCGCAGAGGTAAGGTGATTCTCCTAGAACCTCTCCTAAATTACTTATTCCTCCGGGACACATCCACCCCCCAAATCTATGAGTTTTTGGGACAGGGACACAAGGACTTGGGCAAGACATGCCCCCATCATCCCGCCACCACCACCATGAACCCAGTGACATTTCTAGGACTTCCCCCCTTGTTTGAGGACACCTCCATGACTCTAAGGAATCCCCAAGAAATCCAAGGGCCCCCCAAGAGTCTCTTGAGCACATCTAGGACTCCTAAGCATCCCCCATGGCAAAAATATGAAAAAGTCAATATTTTTAATCAAAAAGTGTTTAATTTGTGTGTCACTCACCCTAACCCTAATGTCTATAGGCCCCATACAAACCCTAAGCACCCACAAAAAAATTGTAAACAGGTGCCTAAGCCTCATTCCAAATCACTCCCAAATTTCGACAAGAAGCTGCAAGAGTGAGAAAGATTGCAAATAAGGGCACTAGGAATAGTGAGTAAGAGCAAATCCAAAGACTTCATCCAATCATCAATTTAGTAATTTTAGTTGACTAATTTAGTAATTAATTTAAGCCCTTGGGATTTACACTGTTAGAATTTAAATTTTAGTTTTACAAATGATCAAATTTTATTTTTTATTTATTTTATAACAGCAATATTTAGATGTTCAGATTTATTTGTTAAATTATTTGTAAACAAAATTTGAAAATTTGCATAAATATTTGGTTAGAAATTTAAAAATTAAAATTTACAAGTCAAATTAGGATTTTGTATTTTGTGTATTCTCTAGTTTTGTGCTTCATGTGACCTACAGTAAGAAACACAAAAGCAGAATCCTTGTTTGACGAAGGTTGAAGAACAAAGATTCATATTTTTGTGTATCTTCTAGATATGTGTTTCTTGTGATCTAAAGTAAGAAAACAAAAAGAAAATCCTTGTGTCTTGAGCCTATGCATAATTTATTATTTAAAGGCATTATGACATAGATGGTAACCATAAATTTTGTTTCTTGCAGTATCACTATGCGTTCTACTTCTCACAACATGAGTAATGAAGAGGATTATGAAGGGCCTATGGGGATTCAACCAAAGACTCCAAGTATAAATGTGGTGGGGGAGGGCATGAGCCAACTAGCTCCATTGACAATGCACATTTTAGCTGCCCTTCCAAATTATTATAGAATTTTGCCAAAGGGTCCCTTTGATAAGAAGTCATTTTTAAAACAATTTGTAAGTAGCTTGCAAGCAAAACCTGTGTCAATGAGGACCACTAGGCTATGGACATGTCCTTTTTGTCAACTTGAATTTCAAGGCAACATCACAAAAGTTAATGCACACCTTCTTTATGGCATAGGCAAAGGTGTAGGAGTATGTAAGGGTTTGTCACTTCAAAAAAGAATTGAAATAAATAAAATTGTGGGGTTATGCTGATGACCAAAGTCGTGTACCTATCTCTTTGCCATTGAGGGCTCCTACTACTAGTACTAGGACTATGAAATAATCCACCCCAAATTTTAGACCAAATTTTTGCTTCCCTCCATGAACAATTAATTCAAACTGTTTCATGGGGAATTCCCATTTTCCTAAATAAGCATCTTGTCATACAGTTTTATGAAGTAGTTGGGATAGATTTGTTTTCAAAATTAAACTTATGAATTTTGCAACAGTTTCAAGTAACATTCATTAATGTCCCAATATACATTTAAGTTTCAATATCAAAGTATACCAGCATTCACTGCAATAGAAGCTAATTATCAAGAGAAATGAATAATTTATCTGACCTTTTGTAATATGAAACTGGTCACAATTTGGATTGTGTTAGTTACAGCGGTAAGGAAACTTCCAAACTATTTTTGTCTTGTAGTTGTGGCGACTCTTTTCCAACCCATCCCACATTACTTTATTATAAGTCCCTTCTAAAGATCCCACAATGAATCGAGAGTTTCAAACACTAGCTATTTGTTGTGCTTAAAGATTGACATTACATAATGGTGATAACAAGTGTTGCGCAGGTTCATAGTAAATAGAGCTTCGTTCTTTGAGGCGACCTCATTAGCATAAATCACAACCCATAGCCTTAATCCTTCACTATGTATAAAGTTTATATGGTGACTCAATTATAATGAACCCGACTCCACATACTTCTACCACGCCAGAATTTTCAACCTCTAAAGCCTGTGAATCTCCAAATGCAAAATACACAACTAAATTCCCGACAAGTTCCCTATCATGCGATTACGATTACTGTTCCTGCTCCAGTATAGGAAATCCGTTCAAGATTAATTTATGTGATTATTTCTATCCACCACATCAGTCCCAAATAAGGGTGGCACGAACTATGAATTTGTCCATAATTCATAGAATCTCCTGATACTTCCTTGGCCCTGATTCCACGTGGGCCCTTTATCCATCCTCTGTCTGGATTTAACAAGTGAAAAATAGATATGTCGCCCTATTTATTTTCTTCCTTCCTTGGTCGGCACCTAGAAATTCCACTAGTCTGGTATATAAAATATACACTTCTCCTTAAAGTATATATGCAAATTCCTATAGTATAATGGTTTCTTGATTGATAACACATAAAACCTTGGAAAGCCCACATTCAATATAAAGGAGTATTTGAATACATTAGAACATTTGATGGAGTATTCTCATATACGACCAGACCTAAGCATTTGACTTGAAATATGAAATAATTGACATTAAACAGAAATGCATCATCCATTATCATTGTGCCTCAACAAGAGAGTCAATAATTCTATATCCATAATCCAATTAAGACTTCTTCAAACTAGACGAATAATATAAGAGTGAATTTTTTTGTACACCCTGAATTCACAAAAAAAACCATAAAAAAAACTCTACAAATCAGACACCATCACAACTCCTATATGAAGCTATCAACCATCACTCAAGAAGGATCTCCCACCTTCAAAGATGATATTCCTTGTGAAGGATTTCATCTTCACAAAGTTATGGAAATTATCCAGCATCAATATATTCTTCCCAAAAATTTAGCATAATCCCAAAAAATGAACTCCAAAACATTTATTCCTTTTCCCATAACTCCTACACCACCTTTCTTGAAATCGTCTAAAATAATTTTAATTTTATTCTTTTAAGAATTAATCTTTATTTCACCCAAAAGTGACTTATTAATTTCATTTAACTTTTTTCCAAAACTTTAGTCACTTTTGCACACATTTAAAATAATTAATCTAAGTTGCCTTTTAATTTAATCTTTTTCGACAACTCAAAATTAATTATTTAATTAATTATTATTTCCTGCACCGCCAACTGAAAATGCAATAAATACAGAACCTGATCAGAAGTGGCATCGTAAGGTACCAAAATACACAAACTCATCGGAGACGTCAAATAACCCCTCTAGTGATTACTATGAAAGCCGCAACAAATTACGATGTTGACATAATAAAAGAATGGGGACATTATAGATTACCTCAAATCCACGAGTTTTAGCTCGTTCTACTTATACTTTTTCATCTAGTTCAAGGGCAGCACTAGCAAAGCCTAAGAGGAAACATAGAGTGACCTATAGTGATGTTGCAAACATGGTGGTAGAGTTATTTAATGTGCAAAAAGGAAATGAGGCAAATGATGCCATTGGCAAATTCAATGTATTCCATTCCATGTGGCCCACTCTCCTTATTATAAGGAGGTTGTGGTAAAAAATAATCAGAGCTAGACCATCATGTGTGCCACCAAGGGAGACAAAATTGCAGACAACAATCTTCGAGAAGAACTATTCCAATATTAATATTCTAATGGAGAAAATGAAAGTTACCTTGGGTCACTAGAGGATGCAACCTTATCATGGATAGGTCAACAGAATCAGGCATCGTCCACTCATCAACATTATGGTCACATGTTTAGAGGGCCCTTACTTTCTTAGGGCTATTGATTGTTCAAAGCACTGCAAGGATGTTGATTTTCATTTCCAAATCCTTAGAGATGCTATTGAGAAGGTTGGGCCAAAGAATGTGGAGCAAATAGTGACCGATGCAGCATATGTGTGCAAATCTGCAATGAAATTGATTGAGGCAGCCTACAGTCATATTTGGTGGACTCCTTGTGTGCATGCCATGAATAATGCATTCAAGGACATGGGAAAAATCAGATGGATCAAATAGGTGTATATTGATGATAGAGATCTGCAAATATTTATCTACAACCATCATACTTCACATATACTCCTTAGAACCTTCTCTGAGGAGTTTTTGAAACCTATAGAGATCAAATATGCATTATAATTCATTCTCATGGAGAGGATGCTTGAGTTGCAAATCGCATTGCACATTGCACATTGCACATTACAACAAATGTGTCTGCCACTTGGGACCAAGGGGGTGAGTGTCCACCCTTGGGCTTAGAAAGAGGAATCTATGGGCCTTCTATTGTAGCTTTTTCCCCAATCTTTACATGGATTGGTTGTTGGGAAGGATTCAAGGAGTCTCAATCATAAGAAGGATACAAGTTTATCCACCAAGTACGCCACCCCATGTTGGATGCCCGCATGTCTACCACATGGTACCAAGAGGGATGGTATATCCACTCTTGAGCTTATCATGGATAGCTTCAAGCGGACTTATCATGCTTCTCATCCAAGTCC
>VDFB02274274.1:0-71076 GCA_007258455.2 Sequoia sempervirens | reverse complement strand
TGAGTAAACCTGCAGACGGGAGCAAACGTTCGACAATGGTTAGGTAGGAGTTAATGGTGTCGTCAGGTGGGTTTTCCCACCTGTTGCCTAGTGAAAAAGGCGGGCGCCTTAGCTTTGCAGTGAAGTTTCTTTTGTTTGGCGTAGGAAAAGTGGAAGGGAATGACATGGGCCTTTTTTGTTTGGAGAAAGAAAGGTGAAAATACTATTTGTTTCTAGTCTGCATGTTGAAAGGGAAAGTTGAAGGTTTGAGTGCACGTGGACGAGTTGCAGGAGAAAAGCGAGCAAATCGACGTTGTAAGCTAAAGTTTGGAGTGCACGTGGAGGAGTTGGAGGAGAATATCGGCCAAATCGAGGTGAGGGGTAATTTAGTTGCAGGAAGAGGGTTTTACAAGACCTTTTAATTTGTAATTTGGGAAACACAATGTGGAGTATTTCAGTTACTTGAATGTCTTTGTTTAAATGTGTGAATGTCTTTAAAATCACACATTCCATTGTTGTGTTTAAATTTTAGTCGATTGAAAAAAAAGTGCACAAAATAATTGTAAATAGGAAACACAGTGTTGGGTTTCAGTTATTTGAATCTCCTTGTTTAAATATAAAAGGTTATCTCATGGTGGGTTGCTTGCTTCTTAACACCCATGGAATGTTACAAAACAGTATGAATGTCTTCAAAATCACACATTTCATTGTTGGGTTTTAATTTCAGTTGGTTGAAAAAAAAGTGCACAAAATAATTGTAAATGAGAAACATAGTGTTGAGTTTAATTTATTTGAATCTCCCGGTTTAAATGTAAATGGCTGGCCTCAAAGCAGGGTTGTTTATTTTTTAATTGACTAGACGGTTTTGCAACATGGAATGTTACAAAACAGTTGTGAATGTCTTCAAAATCACAAATTCCATTATTGTGGTTTCTAAATTCTGCCTTTGATTGAAAAAAAAGTGCACAAAATAATTGTAAATAGGAAACACGGTGTTGGGTTTCAGATTTTTGTATCTCCTTGTTTAAATATAAAGGGTTGTCTCATTGTGGGTTGCTTGCTTCTTAACACCCACGGTTTTGCAACATGTAATGTTACAAAACAATATGAATGTTTTCCAAATCACACATTCCATTGTTGTGTTTAAATTTCAGTCGATTGAAAATAAAAGTGCACAAAATAATTGTAAATAGGAAACACAGTGTTGGGTTTTAGTTATTTGAATCTCCCTATTTAAATGTAAAGGTTTGTCTCATGGTGGGTTGCTTTCTTCTTAACAACCATGGTTTTACAACATGTTACAAGACAATATGAATGTCTTCCAAATTGCACATTCCATTGCTGTGTTTAAATTTTGTACTATTGAAAAAAAAATTCACAAAATAATTGCAATTGGAAAAATACAGTGTTGGGTTTTAGTTAAATGAATCTCCATGTTCAAATGTAAAGGGTTGTCTCATGGTTGGTTGGTTGTTTCTTAACACCCACAATTTTGCAACATGGCATGTTACAAAACACTATAAATGTGTTCAAAATCACATATTTCATTATTCTGTTTAAATTTTGCATGATTGAAAAAAAAGTGCAAAAAATAATTGTAAATGGGAAACACAATGTTGGGTTTTAGTTATTTGAATCTCCCTGTTTAAATGTAAAGGGTTGTCTCATGGTGGGTTGCTTGCTTCTTAACACCCACGGATTTGCAATATGAAATGTTACAAAATAGTATGAATGTCTTCCAAATCACATATTTCATTGTTGTGTTTATATTTCAGTCGATTGAAAATAAAATTGCACAAAATAATTGTAAATGGGAAACACAGTGTTGGGTTTCAGTTATTTGAATCTCCCTGTTTAAATATAAAGGGTTGTCTCATAGTGGGTTGTTTGCTTCTTAACACCCAAAGTTTTGCACATGGAATGTTACAAAACAGTATGAATGTCTTCCAAATCACACATTCCATTGTTGTGTTTAAATTTTGCACCATTGAAAAAAAGTGCACAAAATAATTGCAATTGGGAAAACACAGTGTTAGATTTCAGTTATATGAATCTCCCTGTTCAAATGTAAAGGGTTGTCTCATGGTTGCTGGCTTGTTTCTTAACACCCGCAGTTTTGCAACATGGCATGTTAAGAAACACTATAAATGTGTTTAAAATCACATATTTCATTGTTTTATTTAAATTTTGCATGATTGAAAAAAAAGTGCAGAAAATAATTGTAATTGGGAAAACATAATGTTGGGTTTTAGTTATTTGAATCTCCCTGTTTAAATGTAAAGGGTTGTCTCATGGTGGGTTGCTTGCTTCTTAACACCACGGTTTTGCAACATGGAATGCTATAAAATAGTATGAATGTCTTCCAAATCACATATTCCATTGTTGTGTTTAAATTTTGCACCATTGAAAAAAAATGCACAAAATAATTATAATTGGAAAAACACAATGTTGGGTTTTAGTTATGTGGATCTCCTTGTTCAAATATAAAGGGTTGTCTCATGGTGGGTTGTTTTCTTTTTAACACCCACAGCCACAGTTTTGCAACATAGAATGTTACAAAATAGTATGAATGTATTCAAAATCACACATTCCATTGTTGTGTTTAAATTTCACTCGATTAAAAAAAAAATGGTACAAAATAATTGTAAATGAGAAACACAGTGTTGGGTTCTAGTTATTTGAAACTCCCTGTTTAAATGTAAAGGGTTGTCTCATGGTGGGTTGCTTGATTTTTAACGACCACGATTTTGCAACATGAAATATTACAAGATAGTATGAATGTCTTCCAAATCACACATTCTATTGTTGTGTTTAAATTTTGTGCCATTGAAAAAAAAAATGCACAAAATAATTGCAATTGGAAAAACACAGTGTTGGGTTTCAGTTATTTGTATCTTCCTATTCAAATGTAAAGGGTTGTCTCATGGTAGGTTGCATACTTTTCAACACCCATGATTTTGCAACATGTCATGTTACAAAACAACATAAATGTGTTCAAAATCACATTCCATTGTTTTGTTTAAATTTGCATGATTGAAGAAAAAGTGCAAAAAAAATTGTAATTAGGAAAAAATAATGTTGGGTTTTAGTTATTTGAATCTCCATGTTTAAATGTAAAGTGTTCTCTTATGGTGGGTTGCTTGCTTCTTAACACCCACGGTTTTGCAACATGAAATCTTACAAAACAATATGAATGTCTTCCCAATCGTACATTCCATTGTTGTGTTTAAATTTCACTTGATTGAAAACCAAAAAAAGTAGACAAAACAATTGTAAATGGGAAACATAGTGTTGGGTTTCAGTTATTTGAATCTCTTTGTTTAAATGTAAATGGTTGTCTCATGGTGTGTTGCCTACTTTTTAACACCCACAGTTTTGCAACATGGAATGTTAAAAAATAGTATGGATGTCTTCCAAATCACACATTCCATTGTTGTGTTTAAATTTCAATCGATTGAAAATAAAAGTGCACAAAATAATTGTAAATGGGAAACACAGTGTTGGGTTTCAATTATTTGAATCTCTTTGTTTAAATGTAAAGGGTTGTCTCATAGTGGGTTGTTTGCTTCTTAACACCTACAGTTTTGCAACATGGAATGTTATAAGATATTATGAATGTTTTCCAAATCACACATTCCATTGTTGTGTTTAAATTTTGCACCATTGAACAAAAAAAATGCACAAAATAATTGCAATTGGGAAACTACAGTGTTGGGTTTTATTTATTTGAATCTCCCTATTCAAATGTGAAGGATTGTCTCATGGTTGGTTTGTTTTCTTTTTAACACCCACGGTTTTGCAATATGGCATGTTACAAAATAGTATAAATGTGTTCAAAATCACATATTCCATTCTTTTGTTTAAATTTTGCATTATTGAAAAAAAGTGCAAAAAATAATTGTAATTGGGAAAACACAATGTTGGGTTTCAGTTATTTGAATCTCCTTGCTTAAATGTAAAGGGTTGTCTCATGGTGGGTTGCTTGCTTCTTAACACCCACAGGAATGTTACAAAACAGTATGAATGTCTTTAAAATCACACATTCCATTGTTGTGTTTAAATTTCACTCAATTGAAAAAAAAATGCACAAAATAATTGTAAATGGGAAACATAGTGTTGGGTTTTAGTTATTTGAATATCCCTATTTAAATGTAAAGGGTTGTCTCATGGTGGGCTGTTTGCTTCTTAACACCCATGGTTTTGCAACTTAAAATATTACAAAACAGTGTGAATGTCTTCAAAATCACACATTCCATTGTTGTATTTTAATTTCAATCAATTGAAAAAAATAGTGCACAAAATAATTGTAAATGGGGAATTTAGTGTTGGGTTTTAGTTTTTTGAATTTCCTTGTTTAAATGTAAAGGGTTGTCTCATGTTAGGTTGCTTGCTTCTTAACACCCATAGTTTTGCAACATGGAATGTTACAAGATAGTATGAATGTCTTCTAAATCACACATTCTATTATTGTGTTTAAATTTTGCACCATTGAACAAAAAATGTTCACAAAATAATTGCAATTGAGAAAACACAGTGTTGGGTTTCAGTTATTTGAGTCTCCTTGTTCAAATGTAAAGGGTTGTCTCATGATGGATTGATTGATTCTTAACACCCACAGTTTTGCAACATGGAGTGTTACAAAACAGTATGAATGTCTTCGAAATCACACATTCCATTATTTTGTTTAATTTTCACATGATTGAAAAAATCAAGTTAAACAAAAATTGTAATTTGGAAAACATAGTGTTGGATTTCAGTTATTTGAATCTCCTTGTTTAAATGTCAAGGGTCATGTCATGGTGGCTTGATTGCTTGTTAACACCTATGGTTTTGCAACATGGAATGTTACAAAACTGTATGAATATCTTTAAAATCATACATTCCATTATTGTGTTGAAATTTTGCATGATTCAAAAAATGGAGTGCAAAAAATAATTGTAATTTGGAAAACACAATGTTGGGTTTCAATTATTTGAATCTCTTTGTTTAAATTTTAAGTGTTGTCTCATGGTGGGTTGTTTGCTTCTTAACACCTAGTCTCATGGTGAGTTGCTTGCTTCTTAACACCTATCGTTTTGCAACATGGAATGCTACAAAACAATATGAATGTCTTCAAAATTACACATTCCATTGTTGTGTTTAATTTTCACATGATTGAAAAAAAAAATTGCAATTGGGAAAACACAGTGTTGAGTTTCAATTATTTGAATCTCCTTATTTAAATGTGAAGGGTTGTCTCATGGTGGGTTTCTTACTTCTTAACACCCACAGTTTTGCAACATAGAATGTTACAAAATAGTATAAATGCTTTCAAAATCACATATTCCATTGTTGTGTTTAAATTTCACACGATTGAAGGAAAAGTGCACAAAATAATTCTAAATGGGAAAATATAGTGTTGGGTGTCAATTATTTAAATCTCATTGTTTAAATGTAAATGGTTGTCTCATGGTGGGTTGCTTGCTTTTTAACACCCACGGTTTTGCTACATGGAATGTTACAAGATAGTATGAATGTATTCAAAATCACACATTCCATTGTTGTGTTTAAATTTTTGCATGATTGAAAAAAAAATGCACAAAATAATTGTAATTCAGAAAACAAAGTGTTGGGTTTCAGTTATTTGAATCTCTTTGTTGAAATGTCAAGGGTCGTGTCATGAGGGTTTGGTTTCTTCTTAACACCTATGATTGTTACAAAACTATATGAATGTCTTCAAAATCACACATTTCATTATTGTGTTTAATTTTCACATGATTGAAAAAATCAAGTGCAAAAGAAAAATGTGATTTGGAAAACACAGTGTTGGGTTTTAGTTATTTCAATGTCCTTGTTTAAATGTGAAGGGTTGTCTCATGGTGGGTTACTTGCTTCTTAACACCTACATGAAATGTTACAAAACTATATGAATGTCTTCAAAATCACACATTCCATTGTTGTGTTTTAATTTCAGTCGATTGAAAAAAAATTTGCACAAAATAACTATAAATGGGAAACACAGTGTTGGGTTTCAGTTATTTGAATCTTCTTGTTTAAATATAAAGAGTTGTCTCATGGTGGGTTGCTTGCTTCTTAACACCCATAGTTTTGCAACATGGTATAAATGTTGTCAAAATCACACATTCCATTATTGTGTTTAAATTTCGCATGATTGAAAGAAAAGTGCACAAAATAATTGTAATTTGGAAAACATAGTGTTGGGTTTTAGTTATTTGAATTTCCTTGTTTAAATGTAAATGGTTTCTCATGGTGGGTTGCTTATTTCTTAACACGTAGGGCATTGCAACATGGAGTTTTACAAAACAGTATGAATGTCTTCAAAATCACACATTCTATTGTTGTGTTTAAGTTTTTGCATGATTGAAAAAAAAGTGCACAAAATATTTGCAATTTGGAAAACACATTGTTGGGTTTCAGTTATAAGTACATTTTATTTGTAGCTTTGGAGCAACTGCTTCTTTATCAGCCCTTAGGACAATAACATCCATTTTTTCAATAGAGTTTTGAGTGTTTTCAATACTTGTCTGTAGCTTTGCACCCACTCTTTGCTTAGCTTTGAGAGTGTCTTTCTGATTAGAGAATGCATAGGTTTTCTGTTTGATAAGTTATTTACAAAACTTGTCTACCTTTTTACATATGGCTTTCATGTCTCCAGCTAACTGTCTCTCTTTTTTTAGAATGAAAACCTTTTCTTGTTTACACAATACGAATGTAATGAAAGGAACATCTTCAAAATATAAAACAACTCTCAGCTAGACTAGAAATTGCATTTGAACTTTCTCTAATTAATAAACTATAGGCATGTTGGAAAACACTATTGGTTGTAGTTTCTATATGTTTGATTGTTGTAAGCTAAAGGGTGGAATTTTTTGCTATTATGCTTGATATTTTTTTGTTGGTCATGTATAGTTTTATGTTCATCGATGTTTGACTTCATTAAGTCATTTTTTATCACCAGATGCAAAGATCATGTTTCTTCTTTTCACATTGCTAGCAGTCATAGAAGTAATTACATTTTATTATTCATGTTAGGCTTATAGGCTACATAAAAAGTTGCAAGTTGGACTTCCCATTGTGTTCTTCAACCTGCATTTTTTTAGTTCATGAATTGTCATATATGCTTTTGTTGGTCATGTTAAGTCACCCCAAATGGAAGGGTTGATATCACAAGATGCTTGCTCAAGTAAAACAGGTTTGTACACCCCATATACTATGGCGTCTTAGTCTTCTTTCATGTGAGGTTGTGATTTTACATGTGGTCTTTATGTCTGCTTCAAGGTTCCAGTAGACAACGTTTTTTCCAACATGCATTGGTTGATATCATGGTTGATAGGAAAATTTACACATGTATGGCTTTCTTGATTCACTCCATTATTGATTCATGATTTTCTCAATAGATGCAATTTTTTTTTTTATTCTTTTGGCATTGCTGGAAACAATGGATGCACATTAATTTACATAGAAGGTTCTAAAAGGTTTTGGTTGCCCTCTAACCTTTCCTCTCCATTAACAAATACACATGCACCACAACCAAGGTATCTTCCCTAATACATCTATTCTTGCAATTGTAGAATTAATTACATAGTGTTATGCACATTACACTCATACACCACATACACAGTTGCAGGTTGAACCACTCATCGTGTGGTTCAACCTTCACTTCCTTTCTTCATAAATTTCTAGATGCGCCTTTGTTTTACATGTTAAGTCACCCTAAATGGAAGGCTGAATATCACAACATGCCTCCTTAGGTATAAGAGGTTTGTACACCCCATATTCTCTAAAATATTTGTTATATTTACATGTAGGGTTGCAGTCTTTATGTCAGCATGGAGGTTCATCTACACACTATGTTTTCTAGCCTGCATTCGCTTACATCATGGTTGATAGAAAATTTTACACCTTTATACCTTTCTTCATACTCTCCATTACTGATTCATCATTTTTTCAATAGATGCAACAAAAATGTTATCATTTTGGCGTTGCTCGCAGCAATGGATGCACTTATTCTTTTTACATACAAGGTTGTCATCAAAGGTTTTGCTTGCCCTCTAACCCTTCCTCTCCTTTAACACTTACACATGCAACACAACCATCGTATCTTCCCATGATAATACATCTGTTGTTGCTATTGTATAAGTAATTACATACTATGATGCATGCTGCACTACTACGCCACATATGAAGTTCTAGGTTGAACCACTGATCGTGTGGTTCAACCTTCACTTGTTTATTCTGTTAATTGATATATGTGATTTTTCTCCTAATGTAAACTCACCTGAAATGGAAGGCTGAATATCAAAACATGCTTCCTCAGGTAAAAGAGGTTTGTACACCCCATATTCTCTGAAATCTTTTTTATATTTACATGTGGGGTTGCAGTCTGTATGTCAGCGTGGAGGTTCATCTACACGCTGTGTTTTCCAACCTACATTCGCTAAAATAATTGTTGATAGAAAATTTTACACCTTTATACCTTTCCTAATTCTCTCCATTATTGATTCATCTTTTTTTCAACAGATGCAACAAACATGTTATCATTTTGGTATTGCTTACAAAAATGGACACATTTATTCTTTTTACATACAAAATTGTCATCAAAGGTTTTGCTTGCCCTCTAACCCTTCCTCTCCTTTAACACTTACACATGCAACACAACCAATTGATTTATCTTCCCATGATAATACATTTTTGTTGCTATTGTATAATTAATTACATACTGTGATGCATGTTACACTCCTACGCCACATACGAAGTTCTAGGGTTGAACCACTAATCATGTGGTTCAACCTTGTTTATTTTGTTAATTGTCAGATGTGTTTTTGCTCGTCATGTTAAGTCACATGAAATGGAAGGTTGAATATCACATGCCTCCCTAGGTAAAAGAGGTTTGTACACCCCATATTCTTTGAAATATTTGTTATATTTACATGCGGGGTTGCGGTCTTTATGTTAGCGTGGAGGTTCATCTACATGCTGCGTTTTCCAACCTGCATTCACTTTCATCATGGTTGATAGAAAATTTTACAACATTATACCTTTCCTCATACTCTCCATTACTGATTCATCTTTTTTTCAATAGATGCAACAAACATGTTATCATTTTGGCGTTGAACGCAACAATGGATGCACTTCTTTTTTTTTTGCAGACAAGGATGTCATCAAAGGTTTTTCTTATCATTTTATGTTGTCGTTGTCTATGTCCACTTGTACGTTGAGATGGACTATTTGATTTCTAGCCTAAATTTGTGTTATATTTTATGTGTAGCTTGATTCAATCTATCACCTTTAATTTTCCTTCGTTGAAGCCGACAACCTCCTATTGGTTTCACATGGGTGAAAACAATACAAGCACATTTTATCTATGTTTAATGAATGATTTCTTTCTTTTTCTTGACACAATCCACACTAATTTTAAATATTCATCCAATTCTGTCATTTCCTAGAATGGGGAGAGGTTTGAAATGAAAGAAGCAAGACAAATTGCAGGTGCAAGATGTACAAAATGGAGGCTCTCCGTTTTCCTCTTCCAATTTGGAATGGGCTACTATTTCCGTCAACAAGGATAAGGTCCCTAACCTTGTTGCAATAATTCCTCTTACGAGACTTGATCATTTTATTCACGGTGAAATTTCCATTGAAGGTTTCAAAACTAAATTTGTGTACAATAAAACAAGAGAACCTACCACCTCGTGTTCCCTCTACGAAAAAACTTATGGAAAAACAATTTTGTATCAGATGTTTGTATTTTTGACATTCATTTCTATGGTTGAATGATATTTTACTCTCTCTTGGTTCAACATGATGAGATGATGCCTTTTTCATAGCTACTGGTGTCAATACGATCCTGCAGACAATAGAGACTAGCCTCCACTAGAGAAGAAACCACATAAGACATTTATACAAATGTGAGGTTGTCAATACCACTTCATGGTAAAGGTTATGAATGGAAAACTTGATGTTTCCTATATTATATATAAAGAAATGTTCCACATTGATAAAAAGGTCAATTTTTCCATGGCATTCATAACACAAGTGGAGAGAAGTGTTCTATGTTTGCCACTAATCAATCCATGAAGTGCAAAAGCTATATTGAAAGTATTTTGCTCATGGACGTTAGTGTCAATGCAATAACGAATACACATCAGCGATCATGTCTTATGTGGCATGATGTCCAAGAGAGATCAATTCCTTACAATAAAATATTTAATGAATTCCTGGCGAAAGGTGTGTTCTACTCACACACAAAAACACAAAGTCGATTCGACAAGTATCCTACAGTGGAGTGGACAGGACTTTGACAACTTCTACTTTCAATGACTTGATGGGAACAATACACCTTTTGTTATTGAGGTTCAGACTCCATGGATGTTCGATATGATGGTTAGCCACTCACACAATTAAGTCATCTCAATGGATTCCACATTTGCAACTAAAAAATATGGGTTGAGGCCTTACAAACAATGACAAATAGTTTTTCATGTTTTCAATGATCTTGCTAGCTGTAAACCTGACAATGCTCATGCTGAGTTGTTTTGTCTACAGTATCCATTGTATACTCTCCTAAGTTTTGACGAGAAATAGAGTGGTGTTCTAGTTGCATGGGTTTTCTCCTCATGAAACAAGATTGAGGACATCTCTACGTGGCTACACATGTATTGCATGACCATGGAAGAAGAGCTAGACCTGACTGGAGAATCAATGCATTTTTTATCGATGATGCGACTGTAGAAATCCAAGCCATATAGTATGTGCATCCATTTCTTCATTTGTGTACCTTTCTCATTTGCTATTTATTTTCAATGCCACTTTCTCATGCAGATGATCGGTAAACAATATCATTTGTATTCTCTATTAGGGTTGTCTTTCAATATCGTGTGCTTCTATGCCTTTGGCATGTCAAAAGGGCTTGGCTAAAGAATGTATATAAGTACACAACCAAGGAAAGGGAAATGGACATCTTCCACAGTCTTGGCACGATCATGATGGCAATCGATGACACCAAAGATAGTATCACTCAACTATTGAACTTTTTCTTTTAGGAGTTCAATGATCAGCCTCGATTCTTAGAGTACTGCAACAAGACCTAGTGTGAAGGAAAATGTCGAATTGGTGAGTTGAAATTTTTTGTCACCTCGCAAAATTCACACCATTCAACTTCTTCAATGTTACCTCTAATACATTTTGGTTTACTTGACTAATGGATTTTTTTTCAAAACCATGTGGGTGAAAAATTGTAGACTATTCCCACATGCCAACTAGGATACAAATGCAGCCATTGAGTCATACCATTGTGCACTCAAAACTCGGTACTTATGTGATCATTCAAAAAAATGCACTAGGAGAATTGACTATTTGTATTACACACTTGTGTATAAAATGGGACCATTCTATAGGCAAAAGGAAAATTTGTAGCATTATGGTTTTTTGATGAACCAAAAGTGTTTAAATATGTGATCTCATGTGGAGTGGGCCAAGGCAATTCCAGATGATGATTGTATTCCAAATGAAACAGATCCTAGACGGTAATGGGTGAAAAGTCAAAGTAGGTTTGAGCAATACCTTGTTCGGAAATTTGGGGAGCACCTTTTGTTTGTGATTGCCCTTGGAGTTTGTTGGGGAACACTTGCAAGCATGTCCTCAAGGTTGTTGACTTGATTAAAAGATAATCTACCATTGAAGGGGTGGTCCAAGGTAAGTGAATTTCAATTCGAATTGTGTTACTTTATGGGAGTCAATTGTGTTTTGTATTTTCTATTGCCTAATACAAGTTTCTTTTGTGCAGTCATTTAGATGGGGGAGGTGAACCAATTGATAAAGGGATAGATTTGAACGAGACATTGTCACAGGGGGGCGTAGAAGAAAACAATCCTAATGTTCTGACCCCTACACAAGCTCCTTCTATTACTCATGTATATGATGAACTTGTGGTCAAATTTTTTCTTTGGAATGACACAAACGAACTCTTGAACAAAGTGATGTGTACACCACCATAGTGTCTTCAACAAGTGCAATCATACACAAAATGCGTGGAGAGGTTTCTACAGGACCTACAACAGTCAAATGCATTGTCATTTGAAATCATTCCCGATCCTGATGAAGCTGCAACTAGCACCATTCACATGCATCCATGGTTTAGTGCAAGTAGGGATCGTCATCGACATCCAACCTGACATATGAAGCCTTCCATAGAATATTCAGATCACCGAACCCCTCTGGATGACTCCTTTCCCTTCTCCACAAACAATAGCTTGAATGTTAATTTCAATATGCAATGTGAGACTTCATGCACAGTTGCTATGGATGTGGCAGAGGATACAACATCTAATATGAGTGACTATGAGAAAACCCATTTCAATTTCTATATTGTAATAGTAAATGGTATTGCAGATTTCTTTTTTCTAGTATGTGCTTGTACCACTTCATAAACTTTCTAATTTCTTTTTTTCACCTTTTTTGTTCACTTCAACATTCCAATCTGGGGAAAGGAGTCCTTGTCGGTGACTTTCTTTCCTGAGTCTAAACCTAATGGAAGGTATGGTTCAAATTTAATACTATGTGTACGTAAGTCCAATTCTTTGTATGACCTTATGCTATACTATGTTTCCTTATAGAAATTTGGCTACGGTGACACGCTGATGTTGGCCAATGTTCCTTCACTCTGTTGCTTCTTCAAGACTTACTAAGGATTGCATAAGCATAGTTCAATGAACCTTCATCTGTAGGTAAGAATATTTGTTTTTTCTACTTATTTTAGTGAGTGGGCAATCCATTTGAGGTATTTAGAAGAGGTTGAATCAAATTTAGAAGTGTAAAGAGCAAGAAATTCAATATCTGCCTATGAACCCTTAATAAGGGGTTTTAGACCTCCATCCCACTGATGTAGGTTTAGATGAATGGTGGGATGGATTGTTTTGGTTGTAATTAGGATGTTTTAAGAATTCTATGTGTTGAATCATGTAGGGAAAGAGAAGAATTCAATGTTTGGTTGTTGGTCTTTAGAAAATACATAAGTTTTCCAATGAAAATGGATGCCTACAAGTTAGTAATTGAGGAAAGTGTATTCAATGGGGCTGAAAGTTTGCTCCTAAATCATGGGCAGACATTTCTAAACATGTTTCATATGGTGGTAAAGCATTGGAAGGTTTGGAATACAATATTCTATTAAACCCTCATTTGTTAGAGCTTATTTTGTGCATAAAATAAGGGTTTAGTAGATTACCATTTGCTTGAGCCTTTCTATTCTTAAAAGTGGATGATTCCTAAGTTTTGAGACTTGTTAAAGGACTTTTTGGAGTCATTAGGTGTTTTGATGATGATTTAAGACCTCCTTTGTAAAATTGGACTAATTGAGTGCATTTCCAACAGTATAGTCATGTTTTCAAGCATTCTTTTCAAAACAATAGCATCTAAATTTTTGATATGTTAAAATTGGCACAAATGGGTTTCTGGCACAACAAATAGCTTATGGGGTTTCAATGTAGTTTGGATGGAATGCCTGGTTTTACCAAGTTGCAATGCTACTGGTGTTGGAGTCTTGCATGGATGAAATTATGAATCTAGTAAAATAAAGCTGCGAGGCAGAATATTTGGATTGCTACTGTCATAGTAAGGTTGGTTAAAGCTATTTCAAGGCTTTGTAAGGGTTTCCAAGTAAGAATTAGTTATTGGTAAGTTTGTTGGTTTATCTTCTTAGTTGTTTGGGTTTGTAGACCTATTTGCTCCACTTTACACACCAATAACTTAATCAATCACCCAACTCTTGACACTTTCAAACACCCATTATGCCCAACTCAAACATACTACAAAACTTCAATAGGTTATTGTGGAACAAACACTTCAAACTAGCTCTTTTTCGCTGTCCTAGACCCCAAAATAGGCCTATTTTACAAAGAGACTGATATTTTAACTCTTCCAAAACCTAAAATTTTGATGGGATAGCATTAAACAATCACTAAAACCACCAAATAGATAATTACTTTTGGAAGATACGCTTCCCAAGACACTATTTCACTAAACCCTCATTTTGAGCCATTTTCATGAGGTTTTTATGGAGGTCAATGTTCCCAAGCTTCTCAGTCTCTAATAACTCTTCAAACATTACTATTTAAGCCTACACAAACTTAATCTTACCTTAAACTTTGCTGCCCTCAAGTTTCATAGACATTCACTTACTAAAACCACCATATTTCACCTAAAATCACTCATTCTTGCCATGCATGGCAACACACAAAATCACCTACAACACCTTCCCAACTCTTGTAAACTCACAAAACAAATTTTCAGACCTATTAACGACTACCATGGTTATTCCATTGAGCTACAACTCATACAATAGATGGAATGACCATTTTACAATACGAAGGTCTTAAAACCCTTAAATTTTGTTATAGACCCGCAGGGAGTCTTTTTGCTCTCATATGCATAAATACTAGTGAAAATTCACAAGAATGGAACCAAAATAATCTTAGTTTTTTCCTTTATCAGATCAAGTCAACCTCTGAGCAATATAGGACTTGTACGACTTTCTACAAAGTTAGGAAAAGTGCAGATTTGAGTGTAAAATACAAAAATCTCAAGCAAGAACATAGTTTTTCATTAAACTTTTTCAATATTATTCTAGTCTCTTATGTTACAAATGAGTACAAGGCCTTTAAAAAGGAATTAAAAATATTTACTATGCAAAATTCCCACTAAATCCGTCGGTTACATTATGGAGACCCACTATCTATACTTGAAACATGCAAACTAGCTGGCAATAAATGCAAGATTTTGCATGCTTTACAATTTTAGCACTAATGACCCCACTAACCTATGTATTTTTGAGTTAATTTAATTAATGATTGTAAAATACTTCAAGAATCATTTGTTGAAGTGTATTCCATGCTATTGAAACTATGGGGAAGGACAGAGAGTCACTTTTAGTTGTGGGTGTCTATGTTGACAAGTTTGATCAATCTGAAGAAGTCTAAATAGGCCTAAATTGTAGAACACTAATCCATTTTTTATGAGTGTTGTTACAAAAAAGAGTTATCCTTTCTTTTGATATGTGTTTAATATCTTAAGGGGCATCTAAATATATGTGTGGAATTTAGTTTTATGATTTGGTTGAAAATATACGGTTTGGAAAACCTTATTGTAGGGATACCAGCCTAGGACAATATTTCTATAGTGTGAAATCTTCTACTTGGAAAGGTCACTAGATCATGGTGAGTAGACCTAAAAAGGTCTTGTTTGAATGTTTGGTTGTGAGGATTTCAATTTGTTGAGACTTAAACTAAAAGTTTCCTTATGAAATATGTCTAATGCAATGAATGTAATCAACGATGTGATCTCTATGGCTCAGGGAATGAGTTTGATAGGTTAGGTTTTATTGCTGGGATGATGGTTTTCTCAAGGGAGAAAGAAATTAGGGGGTTTGAGTCGTTATTCTTGTAGATTGTGAATGGAAAAGAGCATGAAAAGTGAGGTTTAAGGTTGGGGTTTCATAAAAAAGGTGAGGGAAATGATATCCCTTGTTCTTTTAAGCATGTATAGGAATGAATAAAGGTGTTTGAGTTGGTTTCAAGGTTTGAGAAGGAGTGGAATATAGTTTTCCAAGTTACCCTCATGTGAATGGTTTGAAACAAGGATTTCAATAATAGGAATTTGGGAAAGATAGTCTCTGCAAACGAAGGGTGGATTTGGTGGTTTTGAGGGATGGCGAGTGCTGCCCCATTAGTTTCCTGGGCTGGTTGTATGATTAGAGAGGTGTCTCTGTCTAAATTTGGCCTAATTGGCCTTCTGAACAGTGTTATTTCTTTTTTTTGTGCAAGTTGTTAAAAAAGAGTCATATGTGGGTTTGAAGTATGTTGAGGGGGACTGAAATGGGTCTCTACAATGATGATTATTTGTAGGGGTTGTTAAGAGTTTCAGGTAGTTAAGTTGAAAAATTTGGGTTTGTTGACCTACAATTAAAATAAGTGAGTCACAAACCAGTGTGTTTTCCATAATGCAATTGTTATGTGCATTTTATGTTCGAAACATATGAACATATATTGAAATGGAATGTTTAGTGAAAGTAAGGGTTGCCATAAAAAAATAAGGTGAACTTGAAAACATTGTTTTGTTACAGTCTGCATAAAATAAGAAGTGAGTAACAACCCAGTGTGTTTTCTACCATGAAACTGTTATGTGCATTTTTTGTTCGAAACATATGAATAGATATTGAAATGGTATGTTTGGTGAAAGTAACAGTTGCCATAAAACAAGAAGGTGAACTTGAAAACATTATTTTGTTACAATCTGCATAAAATAAGAAGTGAGTCATAACCCACTATGTTTTCCATCATGCAACTGTTATGTTCATTTTCTATTGAAAACATATGAAAAAATAGTGAAATGGAATGTCTGGTGAAATTAAGGGCTATCATGTATCAACATCTTATTTTTAGTTATGCAATGGGAAGTAATGCTTTGAGTCAGAAAGATGTGCAATGCAATGAATATAATCAACAATATGAATATAAACTACAAAAATATATTTTCTACAATTCATTAGTTCAACTCATTTGATTGCAACAAATAGAATGCTCACATTATTTTCCATGTTGGAAAACACACTGTTCATACATAGTTTGTTCATTATGAAAAGTTTTGTTTCACTTTGAATTTGTTTAGAAATTGTTTCATGCTATCCAAATGTCCTTTCTTCCTTTCTTCATGTGAATGCAACAAATAGAATGCTCACATTATTTGCACTGTTCGAAAACACACTGTCCCATCACCTATTTCATCATTAAAATGTTAATATTTCCTATAGTCCAATAATGTAATGAAGCCAACATTTAGAGTGTGTTTCTAATTAGATAATGCTATTGTATCTACTAAAATTTTTGTTGTCTTTCCTTTTAGGCATTGTTGTTCCTATTGTTTTAGTCGTGCATTGCCATATGCCCATTGGAGATACTACAATGCTGCTTCTTTAAGTTCTGAACAATAGGTACAATCTCTTGAGTGAAAAATTTATCTATATTGTCCACTTTGCTCACTTCTTTTTCACTGTTTCCATTGCATTGGAAATGCCTTTCTAATTAGAGAATGTAGGTCTACCTTTTGAAAAAGGTTGTTTTGTCTTTCATTTTAGGCATTTTAGTACCTACTATTGCAATTATATAGAAGATGTCCCACAATTCATGAGCATGGGTGGCTTGTTGGTTGACCAACTACCACCCATATCTTCCATGCAATATTCTTGCTCAAATTAAGGAATTGAGCCTCCTGTATAGGTTGTGGGATAAGATGTTAAGGAGAATTAATAGAAAAGGGCCAAACCACACAAATTTGAAGTATGATAATTATTCTCACTTATTCAACAAAATATTTGGTGTATGGGAACATATCCAGGCATGGACGTTCAATATTACAATTTATAATTATGTCTCTTTACCGAAAAAATTTAGACCTTTTCCTTACTAGATGCATTTGGAAGGTGTGCATTAAACCAATAGTTATCATATGCAATCACAATCTTACGAACCAGCTAAGCATGAGGTTTATGAAATTCCTCAAGGGAGAATCTCTAATTAGTAATCATGTAGGCCCTATGGAGGAATGGTTGTTGGCCGTGTTCAAATTCAACCACATTGTTAGGTTCGAGATCCACCATTTCAAGCCCTCCTTCAAGCTACTACATGTGAATTACGAGGTCCCAACATTGTATGTTGTCAATTCCACCTTGAAAATTAGAGTGCACCAAATCCTTTTGGATGTTGAGAATGCAGAGATTATACTTGTTCGTAAATGGTTGACATAGTTCTCAGTGTTAATAGTTTTAAATGTGGATTATAATTTTCTTCAGATTCTATAATATTGACTCAAAATGTTTTTACATTTCACTATGTCATGCAAATTGTTATTATAAAATTTGAAGGGGAACTTGAATACATTGTTTTGTTATAGTCTGCATAACAGAGTTGTCTTTCAAGAAGAATTGAGAACCAAGGGACAACCCTCTATGTTTTCCATTTTGCAAATTTTCTTGTACATATTCTCTTCCAATGTATAAGGATATTGAAATGGAATGTTTGCTGCAAGTGATGGGTTGTTATAAAATATGAAGGTGAACTTTAATACACTATTTTGTTACAATCTTCATAACAAAAAAGATTTTAGAGGTGAGGGACAACCCTTCATGTTTTCGATTTTGCAACCTTTTTTTGTGCATAGTGTGTTCCAAACATATAAGGAAATTGAAATGGAATGTTTGTTGCAAGTAAGGGTTGTAATAAAATATGAAGGTGAACTTAAATATATTTTTTTGTTACACTCTACATAATAGAAAGTGTTGTCTTTGATGTAAGAGTGAAAAAATCAATGACACTTTTTTTTCAGTTATTTTCTTGCATTTTATGTGTTTGAGGCCATTGTATGACCATATTCTAGGGATAAATCATATCCTCCTCCATTGTACATAATAGCCATGTGATTATAATTTATGGTTCATTTGGTTTCATATAAATCCATTTAGAATTCTAAAGATATTGAAATTTTTCTCCAGGTGGCTAAAACCCTAAGTTAGGGTCAACAGTGTAAAATAAAAATTGTGTTTGTCAGATTTGCACCATTGGAATCTCCTGAAAAATTGGTGAGAGGAATTTTTGATGAGTATTTTTAATTATGTGAAGGTTGAAGAGTGTGGTAAGGTGGTTTTGGGTAGTTATCATGAAGCCCAAGGTCTAGAAAATGCATAAAATCTATAAATGACTATGTTCACTGGAGACTTGATGAGTTTTGTTTGTGGAATATGAGTTCTTGTTGTGTAATTTTGTTTTGAAAAGGTTTTTGGGCATAGGTGATCCATTCCAAGATAGGGATTGGTGAATTTATGAGTTTTTGGAGACCACTTATTGACTGTCATGTCAGGAGAGAGTTGTCAAAAGACCTAGATTGAACAATATTTGGAATGTTTGGAATTTCCTTCCTTGAAAGGCTAAAAATACATTGAAGATTCATTCAAACAAAGTATTTTAAATTCCATGGAACTAAGTTAAGAGTGTAAGAGAGTCTTTTGTTGTTGTTTGTCAAATTGAATGATTAAAGGAAGCGTAATAGGCTAGTTAAGGACAATCTATTTTGAAAGTTCACATATCAAGATGTTTAAGTTGGGGATTGCTTTTTGTTGTTCGTTTGTTGTTGGTTAAAGTTTTTTGAGGAATCTACAAGAGGTTTTTGGTCCTAGTTCTCTGTTTGGGTATTTTGAAACAAGGGTTTTGTGAAGGAAAGTTGCCTGCAAGGTGGAGTTTTTCAGTTTAGTGATCTGAGTTGTTTGCAAGAGCATAGCAAGTTGAGTTGTTTGACCCTTGCATTGTCATCAAACATTTCCTGCAAGCAAGAGCAGTTATAAAAATATGAAGGTGAACTTCAATACATTGTGTTCTTATGGTGTGCATAACACTAATTGTTGTCTTTCAACAAGATTTGAAAAGTGAGGGAAAACTGTGTGTTTTCCATTCTACAACTTTTTTTGTGCATCTTGTGTTCCAAATGTATAACGATGTTGAAAGGGAATGTTTGCTACAAGTAAGGGTTGTTATAAAATATGAAGGTGAACTTTAATACACTATGTTCTTACAGTTTGCATAACAGAAAGTGTTATCTTTGAAGAAGAACTGAGAAGTGAGGGACAACCCTCTGTGTTTTTCATCCTGTAACTTTTATTTTGTGTGGAACTTCAATACATTGTCTTCTTGCAGTGTGCATAACACTAAATTTTGTCTTTGAACAAGATTTGAAAAGTGTGGGACAACCCTGTGTGTTTTCCATCTTGCAACTATTATGTAAAATTTGTGTTTGAAACATATGAACAAATATTGAAAAGGAGTGTTTTGTTGAAAGTAAGGGGTGTCATAAAACAAGAAGGTGAACTTCAAAACATTCTTTTGTTATAGTCTGCAAAAAATAAGAAGTGAGCCACAACCCACTGTGTTTTCCATGATGCAACTGTTATGTAAATTTTGTGTTGGAAACATATGAGCAGATATTGAACAAGAGTGTTTTACTGAAAGTAAGGGTTGTCAACAAACAAGAAGGTGAACTTCAAAACATTCATTTCTTATAGCTTGCGTAAAATAAGAAGTGAGTCACAACCCACTATGTTTTCCATGATGTAACTATTATGTAAATTTTGTTTTCAAAACATATTAACAAGTATTGAAATGAAGTGTTTTTCTAAAAGTAAGGGTTGTCAACAAACAAGAAGGTGAACTTGAAAAAAATCATTTCTTACAGCCCGTAGAAAATAAGAAGTGATCCACAACCCACTGTGTTTTCCATGTTACAACTATTATGTAAATTATATGTTCGAAACATATGAACAGATATTGAACAAGAGTGTTTTGCTGAAAGTAAGGGTTGTCAAAAAACAAGAAGGTGAACTTCAAACCATTCTTTTGTTACAATCTACATCAAATAAGGAGTGAGTCACAACCCACTTTGTTTTCCATCATCATGCAACTAATATGTGCATTTTATGTTCCAAACATATGAACAAATATTGAAATGGAATGTTTGGTGAAAGCAAGGGTTGTCATAAAAAATGTGAACTTCAAAACATTATTTTACTAAAGTTTGCATAAAAGAAAGCGGTCATTCAACAAGAATTGAGAAGGGAGTCACAACCTAGTGTTATTTCCGTCATGCAACTATTATGTGCATTTTTTGTTGGAAACGTATGAACAAATATTGAAATGGAATATTTGTTGAAAGTAAGGGTTAAAAATTATGAAGCTCAACTTCAATACATTGTTTTCTTACAGCGTGCATAACAGAAAGTGCTAGTTGCATGTACTTACATTTGTAAGTAAGTTTGACATAAATAATAAGACTTGAGGTGGCATTGCCTACCATTATTTGATGGCATTTGACATTTTCTGTAATGAAATTTTACATGGAAACAAAAAGTGTCATGAAATCTGTAAGAACATAGTCTTATATTTTATTTAATTAATAGTAAATGCTTTTGACTTGGAGCTATGAATCGGTGAGGTCACAAACAGGGGGACCTCATCCCTAATATAAATTGTCAAAAAGTAAACTCCAAAGGGATTGGAGCCTTGATGACAAGATTAACAATACAACTTAACAATCACACAATGACACTCTTGGCAGAAGACCGTAGTCTTCAAACATACCAAAGTATTGTAATTCCACATGATAATTTTGATAAAAAAATTACAGGATCACAAATAATGTAATTCCACACCATAATTGTTCAATAATTACATTATCAAAGATAATGTAATTCTACACCATAATTGTTCAATAATTACATGATCAAAGATATTGAAATGTACTTACATTTGTAAGTAAGATGACATACATAAGTAAGTTTTCGTAATGAAGTAACTGACATAGGACAGTGTGTTTTCCAACACTGCAAGCAATGCAAGCATTTTACTTGTTCCCATCACATGGAAAAAGGATATGCCATTTTTACTCAACCAACTAGTTATCAAATTTGAAAGTGGACTTGATTACATTTTTGGAGCGTATAAAATAAAAAACATTTCATGAAATATGAAAGTGGATTTAAATGCATTTATGGAGCATCAGAAATAATTACTTATCATAAGGAAATAACTAACATGGGACAGTGTGTTTTCCAAAATTTCAATCAATGCAAGCATTTTATGTGTTCCAATCACATGGAAAAAGGAAATATGCCATTTCCACTCTACCTAATAGTCATTCTAAAAATTGAAAGTGGACTTCATTTCTTTGTGGGAGCGTGCAAAATAAAAACTTTTTAGAAGCACATAACTGATAGGGGACAGTGTGTTTTCCAACACTGCAACCAATACAAGCATTTTATTTGTTACAATCACATGAAAAAGGGAAATATTCCATCTACACTCTACCAAATTGTTGTTGTAAAAATTCAAAGTGGAATTCACTTCATTTTTGGAGCGTGAGAAATAAAAACTTTTCGTAAGGAAATTAGTCAGAGGGGACAGTGTGTTTTCCAACACTGTAAGGAATGCAAGCATTTTATTTGTTCTGATCACATGGAAAAGGGAAATCTGCCATCTCCACTCTAGCAAAGAATTTCTCTAAAAATTCAAAGTGGACATCATTGCATTATTGGTCATAATGAAAGAAATACTTATCATAACAAAATAATTGACAAGGGACAACGTGTTTTCCAAGACTACAAACACTGCTAGCATTTTATTTGTTCCAATCACATGGAAAAAGGAAATGTGCCATATACAACCAATGAAATACTTTTTCTAAAAATTGAAAGTGGACTTCATTACATTCTTGTTTGTAATGAAACAATTACAGGGATATGAAAAGTTTGATATGAAATGGATAACAATTATGTGTTCCAATGACATGAAAATAGTATATTTGTTCAGCATAATTGTTCAATAATCAAATAATTAGAGAGTCCTATGAAAAGTCTCGTATCAAATGTATAACAACATAGTGTTGAAACATATGAAAATGGTATATCTCTATACCATAATTGTTCAATAATCAAATAATGAAACCTAAAATGCAGAATCAGTATTCTGAGCCTATCTCATCAATTCCTACGTTGCCCATTCTTTGCAATTGAGTTCATTCCTATGTAATATATGACACATTTCTTAGGGTCCTTGTGTATTTTGGGAGGGGTGATTCCAATTCCATGAACCCTCATAGATGATGAACGTGAAACAACATATTTCTTCATAGGCTGTGCTTTGTCCTTGGTAGGTTGACACCTTCACCCTATAGCAAACAATTAATCACAATTAATGTATGCATGGAAACAATATAGGTAGTATGATATATATACAACAACATATCATTTATGTGTACCTCTGGAACAAAATGCTTCATCTCAGAGAGCTTCAACACCATGAATTTTCCCACACACTCTGTGACAGTCTTTGTGCTAGGACATGGAAAAGGCACTAAGTGCTCACCAACAATGGTCTGAACAATGCTGACTCTCACACATTTTTTTGGGTGCTTAAAGCAGTGGGTTTGAGCATTTCTATCAACAACATGTACAATGCCTTTGGCAACCTGTTTACGTTTCCTTCAAAGGTCGATATGATCACCGACCTTAAAAGTGATGCCCTTGAACTCTATCATTTGTTCATCCACCAGATTGGCTGCAAGGAAACATAAATGATGTGAAACATAATTGAAGGCACATTAAAAGATTCATAAAGAAATAAGAATGGAAGCATGGAAGTGTGTTGGGTCTGTTACCAATATAGATGGCATGCCACTACTCTCTCAGTCCCATTGTCCATATTTATTTCCATCTCCCCCTTGCAAGCCATCACTCTCATCGTCCCCATGTCCATCTTTATTACCCTCTCCCACTTGCAAGCTAGTGCTCTCCCCATTCCCATGTCAATATTTATTACCCTCTCTCACTTGCAAGCTAGTGCTCTCTTCGTCCTCATGTCCATCTTTATTACCCTTTCCCAGTTGCAAGATAGTGCTCTCCCCATCCTCGTGTCCATCTTTATACCCTCCCACTTGCAAGCCAGTGCTCTCCCTATCCCCATGTCCATATTTGTTACCATCTCCCCCTTGCAGGCCAGTGCTCTCCTCATCCCCATGTCCATCTTTATCACCCTCTCCCACTTGCAAGTCAGTGCTCTCCCTATCCCCATGTCCATCTCTGTTACCTATTTCCACATGCAAGCCAATTTTCTCCTTGTTTTTGTGTCCATCTCTGTTACCCTATTCCACATGGAGGCTAGTGTTCTCCTCATCCCCATGTCCATATTTATTTCCTTGCTCCACTTGCATGCTAGTGCTCTTCCTATCCACATGTCCATCTCTATTAGCCTCTCCCATTTCAATTGCAACAACATGGCCAATTAGGTCAAGGTCGGACTTCGTTGTTCATCCTTGCCCTGTAATAGTAGGAATTCAAACACCACTTCAAATTCAACTGCATGCAACCAATTCATTGAAATAATAAAAAAAAAAACATTAAATAAAATAATTGGAATTCACTATTTCTTCTAGTTCCTCCATGTCAAGGTACCTTGACACTTTTGACCGTATACGCTCTTTCTTCTTCTTCTTCTTTTTCTCAACATTGTGTAAGACCCTGATTTTCCTGTGATTAATACCCAACCTAACTTGTTACATGTTAAGTGGTATTGTGGGCAATAAATAATTTAATTGTGTAACAATATTTTTGTATTTCATTTTGACCCGTGTTTCATTGTTTCTGCCATGAAGGTGTTAAACACTCATGAAGTGTGGAATATAAATGGAAATATTAAATGAAATTATTTACAGTAAAATATTAGGATATTCAACTAGAGGATTTATGTGATATATGATTGTTGTTTATGGTTTCATTGGTAATGTGCAGGAAAGAAAGGATGTCAATACAAGAAGGGAAAACCATCAAAAGAAAATCAAAAGACACCTTCTTGTGGTTATGAATTTGATCCCTTTTGGGGCTTATAACGAAACAAGGTTATGTTGGTAGATTAAGGTGTAAGGTTTGATAGTAAAAGGATAACTTACTTTTGTTTTTTTGAGGACATTTAAAGGTGAGTCATATGGGTTTAAGTGGGGTTAGGGTTTATGAACCCCTATTTGAAATTGAAAATTCGGATGGACCCTTAAATAGGGCTTTAAAGAGGGTTGTTAGTTATTTTCCTTGGTTGAGATGCAAAAATAAACCCCCTAGGGTCTATACTATAGTGGTAGGGGTCAAGTAGGCATAAAATAGTGCCCTAAGGACATGATTTGACTCTTGAAAAGTCCCCATAATGAAGAGTGACGAATTTTGAGGAGAGGATGGAGAGGTGAAAAGATTTGGGGTTGTCCAAGTGCATGTTGTCTCTTTAATGAGAAAAGACTCTCATTGAAGAAGGAGGGTACATTCCACACCTCCCCATCCAAAAAGTTGCAAGTTGAAACCACTATATAGTTGGAGAGGGAGAATGAGTAGGGTGTTGCCCACTTCTCCTTATGGAGAATTGAAGTTGAGATAGAAGAAAGGAGAGTGAGAAAGATGGCTTGGTTGGAGAGGCAAGAAGGGTAGAAGAGTTTAACCTCTCATCTAATGAAAAGAGATAAGTCTTCTTCTCCCCATTCCTCATTGATTAATTGTTGTAAGAAGATAGTATTTTTGTAGGGGTTTTCATTGAGTATGGTGAGTAGAGAGCTTGGATGTTATGCTGTTTTTTTTTTTAACTCTATTGTAAAATCTTGAGAAGACTCCATTTATCATTTTGGGGTTAATAAAATTCTTGCTCGAGGGTATGGCTAGAGCCCACGAAGCTCCATGACGCCATTACGGTAGGGTGGAGAGCAAGCCTTAAAAAATTGTGTGTCCTTCATGGTATTTATTTAAAGTTGTTTGTAATATGAAATTTTGGTGATTTGTTATACAGGAAAGAGGATGGAAAACAAGAAAAAAAATATGATATTTGGGTTACAATGATCTTTCCTATGTTTTTCCAATATACATTAGTTCCATGTAATAATCATATAGTGTTAAATATATTCCTTACAACTAGAAAGGAAAATTATGGTATTTTATTTTGTTAGATGTGTATTCTATTCAAATTCCTAGTCATAGATATTAAAGTAAAAAAAGAAAAGAAAGAAGAAGATAAAAACGAGTGTTCTTCTAAGTACTTTTATGCATCATTTGTTTCCTATTTCAGAATATTTATTCTTATGTATATACATACACAACCTGCTTTAAGAAGAAAGTTGATAAAGTGAAAGTGAAGGTGAAAATAATTAGTTTGATCAAAATATTGAAAATTATTCCTTCTCAACATTTAAGCACTTATTGGAGAATTACCCTTAATAAGAAAATAAATTTAAATAAAATAAAAGAGAAAAATCATCATATTTCTTCAATATGTGCACACAGTTTACTAACCCATATCATATATAGTAAAACCCATATCATATATAGTAAAACAGAGTAATATAAAATATTATATGAACTACTGTTATTGAAGGGAAAATGAAGATTGACACACTTCACCAGAACTACTAAGAACTTATTTCAAGAGAAAGATTCTAAAAAGGAAATTAGAAACGAGGGGTCACAAGTTCTGTGTTAGTTGAATCATGGAGATCTAGTTCATGGTTATCATCCTTTTCCTCTTCTTCAGTTACTTCCTCTTAATTTGCATATTTAGAAAACATTAAGTCAATAAATCAAAAGCTTTATTTCACCCTCAAGCATAGCAGCGTAATGCATAGCTGTTTACTTCCCTCCAACAACAGTTTTCCCCTCATTATCTATGCTACCTAGGAATTAAAATTCATGCAGAAGCTTGACGGCATTGGCATGACCAAGGATGAACCAGTTGTTTGCTCTAAAATTACCAGTAGTTGTTGCTGTGACCCCATGATGTGCGCAGCCCTTCATCAGGGATTCACGACCCTTGGCCTTTCAAGGGAGAAATTTTTTTTTGATATGTTACCATGTACAGTGAACACGAAAATGAAATTTATAGGACACAAGCATTGTTATCTGGTGTGCATGAATGAAGCTAGCAAAATTTACTTGACCTAAATTGGTTAAAATGATAATATCATTGTCAATGTCACGCATTAACATCATTCAACAAGTCTCAACTAAACTCGCTACTATAATTAATCCTCAATCAATGCACGATGTAGTTGCCTGCATGGAGTTAGAGAGCCAAGGAGATATTGTATCTAAAACTGCAGGACAATAGTATGAATTGTCTCAGCTCTCTGCAAACGTATCTGACATGCCATACATAATTCACGCAACCAATAAAGTCAAAGTCTAATGTACGTAGAGGCAATAAAATTACAGTGAAGAGTGTCGCCCACGTCATAAATTTTCATCTTGTGAATTCTGCAATTTATTGGGGAAGTCATCCTTTCTGACCAACATTTAATTGCTAGAATGTTTCTTAGCCAACAGACTTAATAATTGAGTGCTTTTTTTTTAATTCAGTTTTCCTTCATGTTAAATTCATTTAAAGCCTCAATTTTTCCCCATGTGTTTTTTTTTTTACTGTGCCCCACTTCAAACCATTAATTATATGTTCTCAGTAAATTTGGTAATTTGTTTGATTAATAAGCAATAAGAATAAAAATATGGTTAATTCGTATTCAATTTGTGCAGGTATTATTATCGTTAATATGAAAATTAGCATTGCTGTCATTTTGTAGATTAGATGGTGTTGAACCAAAATTAAATAATCTTATGATTGTTTAGGTTAAATGAAAATAGCATCAATAATTAATGCCACTAGCCATATTTATAGGAAACAAAATTTGTAATAATCTTGATAGTCAAATTGATAGCAACATTATCGGCATTAAAAATAAGCATATTAAGTGAAATTAGCATGATAGCAGCAATAGGAATAATACTCGAGCATTTGAAATTGATTTAGTTTTAACCCAGAAAATAATAATAATAATAAATAAATAAAATATGATAATACAATCGTTGCTTACTTTAGGAAACTAATTGTGGGGAAAAATCAATATGGTGTTGGCATTATTGTCAGCAAGAAATCAAAGTAGTAACCTACACAATGTAGAGGTGGGTGCCACTATCATCATAGTGAGAATATACTAGCATAACCTCTAAATGGTGTTCTCGTGAATTGAATATTCAATTGATATTAAGATTTACACTAATAAAGTTCAAACGAATTTCAAGATTGACAAGTGCCATCAATTTAAACAACATTGACGGTTAAGAAGGTGTAAAAATAGTAAAAATAAATATGTGCAAAAATAAGTAGTTCCTTCTTTCTCACATAACATCTACAAAAAGAAATTATCTATATAAGTTTATAGGTGAGTAATAATTGAAGTCACTTTGAGATTTAATAATATTATACATAAATATGGTATGTATATATGGGGTATTATAGTATGGTATAAATATATATGGATACACATTTAATATTGTTAAAATGATATTAAGATTGATAAGCGTATCTTGCTAAAGATTAATACACAAGTTATTGAATAAAAAATGATAGTAATATTAAACTAGTGTGTGGTATTTTCTATTTAAACCTTGAAATGGTATTAGGAAACTATAGGCAGTAGAAATCATTAATATCTATTGAGTTAAAAAGAAAAAGAAAAATAAAAAAAGAATTGTTAGGTTTTCTTGCTGAAAACAATATTGAGGGTAATATTAGTAATATAGAAAGGTAGAAATTTACTAATATGATAATAAATATTTGAGTGGTAAATTTAATTATATATTATATTAATTAAAATATTATTATTGGTGGTTAATAAAATTACTAAAATATTGGATATATTTGAAGAGTAAATTTTATGTTATTATTAGACAATGTTATAATATTAAATTGACTTTCAAAATAATACTATCATGATCCTTAAAAAAAAAGCTACAATTTGTTATACCAAAGTTATTTAGTTAAAAATAAATAAAATCATGCTAGTTTTCTAGTTAAAAACTTGGGCATACAATCACATTAGTGGGATAGTCAAATTGGGAGTAAAATAAATAGCAAAAGGATTTAACTATGTGAATAGTAGTAAGATTTATTTTTACAAGTGTAGTAATAATACCATTCTTAAGTAAAAAGGATATGTTTAGATGTTTGACTAGTACATAATTATTAGTTGGTAAAATTGATAGTAAAATTAAATGGAAAGATTATTAATAAATGATAAAACTAATAGTAAATGTTATAGTTGGTAAAACTATAATTAAATTTAGCATAAATGAATAACGATCTTGATGTAATTAGAAGTAACCATAGAATTGGTAATTAATAGTGATATTAATATTAAATTGTGTACTCAATATAGATATTAAATATAGATATTACTAGTGTTCTTAATATTAAGTTGTGCACTTAGGGTGGTATTTAAAATATATATATATATATATATATATATATATATATATATATATATATATATATATATATATATATATATATATATATATATATATATGATGGTTGTGTTTTTCCCTTCGTGCAAAATTATGGGCATTACATAAACTTAACTAATTCTTGGTTGCCATTACAATTACTTAAATGGTAAACTTAGATAATTTAATAATTAGTTAAGAGGTAATTTTAAAATAATTATTATAATTACTATTGTGAATGGTATTGAATAATGATTACATTAGATAAATATTATATTGATGATGTATGAAAAGTGGGAATAAAAGTGAATTGTAGATTATCAAATAACACTATTAATGTTACCCATATTCTTAAATAACAATAATATTCTATTATTTTAGATCATTGGGTCTTTTAACTAAATCACACAAATGTTAGATATATTATAACAAGTCTCTAATTAAATCAATTTGATTAAGTTAGGATAATTCATCGCCCTAGTGGCATGCATGGACAAGGACGCAAACAAAAGATTAAGTCTGTTGGTAGCAACCCTCTTATCTCATCACGATAATTGCAATGCTAATTAGAGTTAAAAGAAAAAAGAAAAAAGAATAGTTCAAAAATTATGTGAGTTCTCTTGTTGAAAATTCTAGGCATGACACATTGTTAGACGATAGGTTGGGAGGAACAACATCATCTTGTTCTTCCATGGCCTCCACTTCATCTTCCCTTAAACTCCGTTAGAGGGAAAGAATCCGTTGTTCATCATTGCCTTGTAATAGCGGGAATTGAAACGTCACATCAAATTCAAATGCATGCAACAAAATCATTGAAATAATAAAAAAAAAACATTAAATAGAAGATTTCAAAATCACCATTTCTTCTCACTTATTCTTGTGAGGGCATGAGGAATATTTGGACCGTGTACGCTCCTTCTTCCTCTCAACATTGTTGGACGATGGGTTGAGAGGAACAACATCATCTTCTTCTTCCATGTCCTCTGCTTTGTCTTCCAAATCAATAGTATCCTATTGGAGGGCAGGAATCCATTGGTCATCATTGCCCTATAATAGCAGGAATTGAAATGTCACATCAAATTCAGATGCATGTGACAAATTCATTAAAATAATCAAAACAAACATTAAATATAAGATTTCAAAATCACCGTTTCTTCTCTATTCTTCTTGTGAGGGCGTGAGGAATCTTTAGACCATATACGGTCCTTATTCTTCTTCTTCTCAATGTTATGTGGTGGGTTGGGAGGAACAAGATGGTCTTGTTCTTTCATGGTGTGTGCTTTGTCTTCCCAATTAGTAGTATCCTCTTTGAGGGCAGGACTCCATTGTTCATCGTTGCCTTGTAATAGCAGGATTTGAAATGTCACATCACATTCAGATGCAAGCAAACAATTCATTGAAATAATCAAAATAAACATTAAATAGAATATTTGGAAATCATCGTTTGTTCTTGCTTCTTCTTGTGAGGGCAGAAAGAAACTTTAAACTATATACACTCCTTCTTCTTCTTCTTTTGAATGTTATATAGCAGGTTGGGAGGAACAACATCATCTTTTTTATCCATGGCCTCCACTTCATCTTCCAACTCAAGAGTATCCTCTTGGAGGGCAGGACTCCACTGTTCATCATTTCCCTGTAATAGTAGGAATTGAAAAATTGCATCAAATTCAAATGCATGCAATGAATTCATTGAAATAATCAAAACAAACATCAAATAAAAGATATTGAAATCATCGTTTGTACTTGTTTCTTCTTGTGAGGGTGTGAGGAAAATTTAAACTATACATGCTTCTTCTTCTTCTCAATGTTAGACAGGGGGTTGGGGGGAATAACATCATCTTGTGCTTCTATGGGAAATGATTCATCTTCCAATAGAACAAAAATTTTCTTGAGGGCAGCAGTTCGTTGTTCATCATTTTTGTGTAATAGGAGGAATTGAAACATCACATCAAACTCAGATGCATGCAACCAATTCATTCAAATAATCAAAATAAACATTAGATTAAACAAAATATTTTGAGATCACCATTTGTTGTCATTTCTTCTTCAAAGGGTGCCTTGAAACTTTCAACTGCGTATGATGCTTCTTCTAAATGTTAGATGCAAGGTTGGGAGGAACAACATCATCTTCACCTTTCGTGGGCACAACTTCCTCTAGCGAATCAACACTACTCTACTGGGGGGAAGAAACTGCTTCTTGACCATCACCCTGTCATGTCATGTAAGTTAACATTAAGTGAACCTTGTATGCATCAAAACAAAAAATATGAAGCAAGGAAAATTCAGATTTAATAGTTTAGTTCGACATTACCATTCCTTCCCGTCTCTTTCTCTCTTGCAATTGTAATATTTTTTTCCTTCTCTGCTCCTTCCTCTTGTCACTGTTGTATAATTCCATTCGCTTCTTCACCTCATCCTTTCCTTGTTGGGGAATTCGAAGGAAGCTATGTTTCCCATACTTTTGAAAGATACTTCTAATAACACACTTCTACTACAGATGTCGTAGATTCATTTGGTACTTCATATTTTCCAACTTCTTTAGAAGGTACTCTTTCAATTTATTAGGGGGTGGAGTAGGTTGTTTTGGTTCCCCCCCAATGTAGTTCGGCCATGCTTTGGTGGCTCAAGAATAGGAAGGTGGTGATGTTGAAACCTATGCATGTTGAACACTCTCCAATCATAATACTTTCGTGTACATTCTTCTACAATACAATAATATACATATCTACCATTTGCCACTTCTCTTCTGTATTTAGCAGCAACCTGCACAACAAATTAAAGAAAATTGCTTAATATATTTGATATTCAAATAATTTGAATGCACAACATATACACAGAGCCAAATGTTGCAATAATTCAGTTATTATATCTACCTTCCCATCCACCACATCACCTCGTGCTTCCTCGGGTCCCTCTCCATCCTTAGGGTCTCCCTTTGCAAACTTTTCCTTGTGGTCATGGACTATGGAAAGAGCGTGATGGTCTCCCTAATTATTTTCCTGAATCAAAGGAATGATATACTATCAAAATTATGATATTTCCTAACTGAAATTGTAAAGCATGTTGATTGATGCATAGGAAGGAAAGGGAAATTGGAAGTTCACAATCAATTACTGAACATGTCACTGCCTTAAGGTTCACCATTTTCCTAAAATGATGGGACTCCCTCCATACTGCGGTTGCTGCCTCCTGATTAAAACATTCCCACTTTCTAGTCAACATCGTAACCACTTATGAGGGACTAAAATTATACATTTGATTGCATCTTGTAATTATCAAATCTTACCTGCATGTTTCATGAATGTGACTGCCCCAAAGAAGATGCATTACTACACACCCTTTCAGGTGGGTTGTCCACCTCAATGACATTCTTTGGTGTAGGAAGCAATTTCCCTTTTATAGCACGCATCCTTGGTTTCCTGTAAACTGTAAAATTTTTGCAAGTGCTATGGAAAGTTAAAGTTCCAAAATTTATTGCACCATTTGTAGTAATCAAGCATATCTTTTTTCAATCAAAAGAAGAATTTGAAATGCATAAGCCACACTATTGTAAAACAGTATACAAGTAACCCACTGTGTTTTACAACATGTAATTATTTTGTCCATTTATTTTTGTCAATCACATGAAGATACTGAATTGCAATTTATACCATAACTAATAGTTGTAATTTTTGGAGGTGCTTTTTTACATTCATACAGTATAAATAAGAAAATATTTTCAAGACATTAAAACTATTATTTGAAATTTTAGGTTGGAAAACACAAGGTGTTATAAACCATGCAACCCACAAACTATTCTAAAACCCTTTACAAGAAACAACCCTATTGGTTACTCTCCCCACCTCAATTTGGTTAGCAGGGTTGTCTCCCTCGCTTCTCTATTCTTCTTCAAAGATAACACTTTTTGTTATGTAGACTGTAACAAAACATTATATTCAAGTTCACCTTCATATTTTATAACAACCCATTACATGTAGCAAACATTCCATTTGAATATTGTAATACGTTTCGAAGAAAAGATGCACAAAAATGTTGTAGGATGGAAAACACACAGGGTTGTCCCACACTTTTCAAATCTTGTTCAAAGATAACAGTTAGTGTTATGTACACCGTAAGAAGATAATGTATTACAGTTCACCTTCATATTTTATAATTTCCCTTGCTTGTAGCTAAAGTTCCATGCAAAAAAAAGGTTACAAGATGGAAAGCACAGAGGGTTGTCCCTCACTTGTCAATTCTTCTTCAAAGATAACACTTTCTATTATGCAAACTGTAAGAACATAGTGTATTGATGTTCACCTTCATATTTAATAACAACCCTTGTAGTAAACATTCCATTTCAATATCGTTATACATTTGGAACCCAAGATGCACAAAAAAAGTTGTAAGATGGAAAACACACAAGGTTGTCCCCCTGCCCCACTAGCGCGACAAAATTTCATGACAACTGGGAAACTTTCAAGCATACCTTTCTCATTTCCAAAAAATGCACTTCTCTCCATCATACATGGATGACACCTTCCAACAACATGGAGCTGAGTGGATGAGATTGTGGAAGAGGTGGTGATGAGTGCTGGAGAGAAGAGATTGTTTTGCAAATAGTGCAAAGTAGCTCCAAAGATGCCCAGTTGTCATGAAATGTTGTCATGTCTTTAATCTAATTCTTGTATCAGGCATGGAGAGGTTGACCTTTTCATAGAATTCCAAGGCCAACAATGTGTAATTCTAGGTTGGAAAACATTGGGTGTTATTTTACCTACAAACCAAATACCATTTACAAACCCTTCACAAGTAACATCCCAATTTGTTAATCACCCCTCAGTTGAATTTGGATGCTTTTATATATCCCACACTTGCAACTCCACCCCATGTTCTCAAACCTTTAGATTTCAACATGCAGAATGAAAGAACTCACAACACAGTGTTTTCCAACCTCCAATTATTTTCCGCATTATTTTGTCCCTTCATAGGGTTTTTGTATGTTATGATGCCTTTGACATGCATTCTTCTAGGGATAATAGTGACATCCAAGTGCAAGGAAAAAGCTAATCTCCCTACAAAATATAGTAAAATCAAGCTATTATCCCTAAAAAAACAAGTGTTTGAAATGATAACATAATTAGACATAAATGACATCAATTTTCCACAATCCATATTGATTATTACTAGTTGATTTGTGGATTTGATTGTGTAAGAATTTTTGCATCAACATTTTATATCACACTCCATGATCCAACATAAGGATGACAACATCAGTCATCGTGATGTTGGATCATGGAGTTTGATCTGAAATGTTGATGCAAAAATTCTTACACAATCAAATCCACAAGTCAACTAGAAATGATAACTAGACATCTCTTATCCCTAAAGAAGGGCAATACGTTATCATGTGTAAGCCATGTCACAAGGAGATCACCTTCTGCAATTGGGAGCAGGCTATTCTCCCTACAAAAATGCATGTCAGCCCAAAACATGTCATTGAAAACCATTATTTGCAAATAGAAAAGATCCCAGACAATGTCCTATTTTCACCGCCATTTTCCATAACAACGTTTTGGAGGTTGGTAGAGAGAAACGGGAAATATGAAATTTTTCAATTGCCGAATGAAATAACTGACAACCCATCGTGGAAATATGAGTGAAATTACCGAATAACGTAAATAGAGAAATATGAAACCATGCACAATATGTAAGAGTTTTGTTTCGGTATGTTCCAAGAATGTAATGAATTCCACTTTCAAATTTCACTTTGCTATAGTCAAAATATCATTTCACTTTCTTCATTTGATTGTAACAAAACACCCCGACGGAAAAGGTGGTCAGATGGACAAATAGCATTGACATAAAGACTTGACGGCCATATGTTAACTCTGACCTATCATGGCCTATCCCATCACTAGGAAAACGTGTTAGTATCGATGAGTTTTCAAAATCATATTTTGGAATGGAGAAAAAACCAGAAAAACATGGCATTTGAAACCATTATTTGCAAATAGAAAAAAGAGGTGTCGAGAATGTAATGAAGTCCACTTTCAAATTTTTGAAGAACTCTTTGCTACAGTCCAAATTTCATTTTGGTTTCTTTATTTGATTGGAAGAAATAAATTTCTCACATTATTTGCAGTGTTGGAAAATACATTTTATTTTCTCACTTGCACATGGTTTTAGAACATTGTATGCATTGCTTGTTTCTTAACACCTAGGGTTTTCCAACATGCATTCTTACTAAACAAAAAAATGTCTTCAAGAACTTTTGTAATATAGACAGTTTGAATGTATTGAAAATCCTTTTCAAATTTTATAAGGAATTTTAATTTGGGAAAAAAATGCATTTAAATTTCGCATGACTAAAAAAAAGTGCACAAAATAATTGCAATTTAGAAAACACAATGTTGGGTTTCAATTATTTCAATGTCCTTGTTTAAATGTAAAGGGTTGTCTCATGTTGGGTTGCTTATTAACACATAGGGAATTGCAACATGGATTTTTACAAAATAGTATGAATGTCTTCTAAATCACACATTCCATTGTTGTGTTTAAATTTGGCACAATTAAAAAAAAAGTGCACAGAATAATTGTAATTAGGAAAACACGATGTTGGGTTTCAGTTATTTGAATCTCCCTATTTAAATGTAAAGGTTGTCTCATGATGGGTTGCTTGCTTCTTAACATCCACGGTATTACAACATGGAATGTTACAAAATAGTATGAAATTCTTCCAAATCACACGTTCCATTGTTGTGTTTAAGTTTCAAGTATATAACAAATTGCATGCTTCATAACACACTGCATTTTTCAACATCCACATCACAACATACCCAAGCCCTTTCTAGTTTTTAAACTATTATATGTAGGTTTGCACTACAAAAAGTAAGAACACCAATTTCTTTCCATTATTGGTAATACTGAATAAACTCGTTGAAAGTGATGAACGTTGTGTAGTGCATGTTGGAAAACACAATGTGTTTTGAAGCCTTCCTTTACTTATACCCAACCTTTCTCTTTTATTAATGAAAATATACAAATGTATAGATGGTGTTGTATTTTATCAAATAACACATCTCTCATTTAAGGGGGACTCTATTAACCCTCAACATATAGTGTGATTTAGAGTACACACTTCATTCTGTTTTGTAACAATTCATGTTGGAAAACCCTACGTGTTAAGAAACAAGCAACCCAAATAGTGTTGTAAGACCCTCTAGAACACTATTGGATAGTACTCGTCACCTCAATTTGGTCATTTTTCTCCTCCAACTCATCCAAATGCACTCAAACCTTCAACTTTCAACATCCAGAGTGGAAACATAGAGTATTTTCATCTTTCTTTCTCAAAACAGAAATTTCCCACATCATTCCCTTCCACTTTTCCCGTGCCAGACAAAAGAAACTTCACAACAAAGCTAAGGCACCCACCTTTTTCATCCAACTTGAGGGCACCATTAAATCCTACCTACCATTTCCCAGACTTTTGGTCTTGTATGCCAGTTTTGTTACTTTTTCTTTCCATGTATGTTGTTATTCTAATAGCTCTTTTACAGTTTGTCTATTTTCTATAATATTTAGTGCCAAGTAATGTAGGCCAAATTTTCAATTAAGTCTATGGCATTTACCCATTTTGCACAGGTTATTGCTACCCATTGGCTTTACGAGTTCTATTCAATACCGTGCATAGTTCTAACTATTTCAAGTAATGACTTGTTATATCTGCACATCTTTTGCGGTGTGGTGGCCAGATAAAAGCTTACTAAAAAAGAACAAAAATAGGATATAGAAATAGCATTCTACAAAATTTCCATTAGATGTTAAAAAAAAACCATTTATAACTTACTAAATATTCTAGACAAATAGGGAAATTGTAAAAAGAACTTTTACAAAAACACTTAAGAACCACAAAAAAATGACAGATGATGGAAAACTAACATTAAATAGAACTTTTAAATATGGACAAATATTCAAGTTGAGAGATAGAAAAGAGATTTAAATTAGGACAAGATTATAGGATGGGCTCTCAAGAGGACATATTTTGACAATTTCATAAAATAGAAAATACTCACAAAGCCTCTGTTGCTCCTCACATTTCAAAGTGAAGAATGTAGTCCAAGTGAAGAACCTAGTTCAAGTGAAGAAATTGCTATTACACCTTGTCTAGATATTGATACAATTTCAGGTAACCACAAATATGGTCGAAACTCAAAATATTTACATGCATTTCCCTTGAACTAGGTTCTTCACTTTGAATGTTGTTTGTAAGTAATTTCACATACATACATATCCACATATAAACTCTTTTGGTGAAAGATTACAAATTAGTGCAAAACACTTAAGAATCACATGAAAATGATAGTTGATTGAAAACCCCAATATTTCAAAATTTCAAACAAATCAGAACTTCTAAATGCATAATAATTTTTGGAAATTTAACTGTCCACTACACTTGCGATTCAAGCTATGACAACCATAATCACTTGTATTTATTGCAGAAGGTTCAAATCTCCTGAAGCATCCTTCTCAATCCACTTTCCCTTGTTTTGTTCAATTTTCTTTCCTCACCTATATCAACCACCTGGAAGAAAGAAAAGTGTTAGCAATAGATTAAATTGGAAAATTAAAGACATTTGGTGCTAGAAATAATTTTTTTATTCCAAATTTTACCAATATACAATTTATATGTTCTGCTGAGTGCTAGCTTGCACAAATAATAAAAAAACATATTAAACTATACATTGGGAATTTAATTTCCAATTTAACCTATCGCTAACACTAGTATATATATCAACAATCATATCTGCCATTTTTCCATTCTACTGGAACTGTGAAGCAATGAACATTCATTATGTTGGAGCAATTCATTTGTTCCAATTAGGAGAAAGCTAACTCATAAACAAAAAAACCCTATGTATGTAACATGAGATAAAAGTGGCCTTTCATTTTCCGCATTTGATTCAATGAAAGAAATGCTCACATTATTTGCAGTGTATGAAAACACACTATCTCCATATAAGGTGTTAAAAAATGAGCAACCCTTATAGTGTTGTAGAACCCTCTACAACTGAGAGGAGATAGTGTGTTTTCCAACTGTACAAATAATGCGAGCAATTCATTTGTTCCAATTAGGAGAAAGCTAACTCATAAACAAAAAGCACCTATTTATGTAACATGAGATCAAATTGGCTTTTCATTTTCCTCATCTGATTCAACCAAATAAATGCTCACATTATCTCCATAGTTGGAAAACACACTCTCTCCATATAAGGTGTTAAGAAAAAAGCAACCCATATAGTGTTGTAAAACCCTCTACAATAGAGAGGAGATAGTGTGTTTTCCAACTGTGCAAATAATGTGAGCAATTCATTTGTTCCAATCAGGAGAAAGATAACTTGTAAAAAAAAAGCACCTATGTATGTAACATGAGATCAAAATGGCATTTCATTTTCCTCATTTGATTCAACCAAATAAATGCTCACATTATTTGCACAGTTAGAAAACACATTGTCTCCATATAAGGTGTTAAGAAACAAGCAACCCATTTAGTGTTGTAAAACCCTCTATAACTAGAGGAGACAGTGTATTTTCCAACTGTGCAAATAATGTGAACAATTCATTTTTTCCAATCAAGAGAAAGCTAACTCATAAACAAAAAACACTTATTTATGTAACATGAGATCAAAATGGTATTTCATTTTCCTCATCTAATTCAACCAAATAAATGTTCACATTATTTGCACAGTTGGAAAACACACTGTCTCCATATAAGGTGTTAAGAAACAAGAAACCCATATAGTGTTGTAAAACCCTTTGCAACTGAGAGGAAATAGTGTGTTTTCCAACTATGCAAATAATGCAAGCAATTCGTTTGTTCCAATCACGAGAAAGCTAACTTGTAAACAAAAAGCACCTATGTATGTAACACGAGATAAAAATGGCATTTCATTTTCCTCATCTGATTCAACCAAATAAATGCTCACATTATTTGTAGTGTTGGAAAACACACTATCTCCATATAAGGTGTTAAGAAACAAACAACCCATATAGTGTTGTAAAACCCTTGGCAACTGAGAGGAGATAGTGTGTTTTCCAATTGTGCAAATAATGCAAGCAATTAATTTGTTCCAATCAGAAGAAAGCTAACTCTTAGAAAAGACATCAATGTATGAAACATGATATGAAAATGGAATTTCACCTTCCTCATCTGATTTGACCAAATAAATGCTCACATTACTTGTTGTGTTGGAGAACACACTGTCTTCATCCTCGGCCACGCATCCCTCTGCAACCAACAAATTGCAAAATAAAAATGTGGAAAATGGAAATGCATTGTGGTGATGAATGCATTTGAGGGGTTTGTAGTTGTTCAACCAACTGCAACTCCATTTTCCTTGCCCACATGTACCTCCCCACCCACCAAATTGGAAAATCAAAACTATGGAAAATGGCACGTTAGGTTTGTTTTGTCTAGCTTTTTCACTTTAGACAAAAAGCACCTATGTATGTAACATGAGATCAAAATGGCATTTCACTTTCCTTGTCTGATTTGACCAAATAAATGCTCACATTATTTGCAAAGTTGGAAAACACACTGTCTCCATCCTCAACCACAAGTCCCTCCCCAGCCAACAAACTGCAAAATCAAAATGTGGAAAATGCATATGCGCTGCAACGAGGAATGTGTTTGAGGGGTTTCCAGTGGTTCGGCTGCTTGCAACTCCATTTTCCTTGCCAGAGCATCCCTCCCACCCACCAAATTGGAGAAATGAAAAATGTGGAAAATAGCGATGTTAGGTACATTTTGTCTAGCTTTTTTACTTTAGACAAAAAACACCTATGTATGTAACATGACATCAAAATGGCATATCACTTTCCTCATCTGATTTGACCAAATAAATGGTTACATTATTTAGAGAGTTGGAAAACACATTGTCTCCATATATAGTGTTGTAAAACCCTCTACAACTAAGAGGAGACAATGTGTTTTCCAACTATGCAAATAATGCGTGCAATTTATTTGTTCCAATAAGGAGAAAGCTAACTCGTAAACAAAAAGAACCTATGTATGTAACATGGAATCAAAATGGAATTTTCATTTTCCTCATCTTATTCGACCAAATAAGTGCTCACATTATTTGTAGTATTGGAAAACACACTGTCTCCATATAAGTTGTTAAGAAAGAAGCAACCCATATAGTGTTGTAAAACCCTCTGCAATTGAGAGGAGACATTGTGTTTTCCAACTCTACAAATAATGCAAGCAATTTATTTGTTCCAATCAGATAAAGAAAGTGAAATGACATGTTCAAAAATTTGAAACTAAACTTCATTACATTCTTGGAGCATAGGAGCCGACTAACTCCTACACAAAAAAAACCTATGTACATACAAAAATGCACGAAAAAACATACATAACAACACACATTAAAACATACATAAGATGAAAAAACATCATAGTGCAGCCCCCCCAGATGGGGGATCAAAGTGATGAAACCAACAAGTGGGACCAAACATCCAAGAAATGGTAGGTAGGAGTTAACGATGTTTTCAAGTCAATTCTCTCTCCTCATGCTGGATGAAAAGGGTAGGCACCTTAGCTTTGTCAGGAATTTTCTTTTGTATGGCACAAGAAAAGTGGAAGGGAATGACGTGGGCCTTTTTTGTTTCAAGAAAGAAAGGTGAAAATAATATTTGTTTCATGGTATTGGGCCTTTTTTGTTTCAAGAAAGAAAGGTGAAAATACTATTTTCTAGCAACGAATAGCCATTTGTTTCTTTAGTGTTCATGGAAGAATGGAAAAATGGCACATATATAGAGTGGATATCATACCTTAGGGAGCTCTAAATTCCTACAACACTTCCCATTGCTATCCACCAAAATGTCGCTATCCAAAAATGGAGAAAATGGGACCTCCTCTAGCCCTTTTGATATTTGCAAATAATGGTTTCGAATGCCACATTTTTGGATTTTTGTCCATGCCAAAAAATTATTTTGAAAACCCGTTAGTGCTGACACATTTTCCTGGTGACAATTGCAGGTATTGGGCCTTTTCTATTTCAAGAAAGAAAGGTGAAAATACTATTTGTTTCTAGTTTGCATGTTGAAAGCTGAAGGTTTGAGTGCACGTGGAAAAGCTGGAGGAGAAAACTGACCAAATTGAGGTGATAGGTACTATCCAATAGTGTTGCAGAGGGTTTTACAACACTATTTGGGTTGCTTGTTTCTTAACACCTAGGGTTTTCCAACATGAATTGTTGCAAAACATAATGAAGTGTGTACTATGAATCACACTATGTGTTGAGGGTTAATAGAGTCCCCCTTAAATTAGAGATGTGCTATTTGATAAAATATAACATTAAAATAATTGAAACCAACATTTTGTTTTCCAAATTGCAATTATTTTGTGCACTTTTTTTTCTTCAGTCATGTGAAATTTAAATGCAATTTTTGCCCAAATTAAAAGTCCTTATAAATTTTGAAAGGGCTTTTCAATACATTTAGACTATCTATATTACAAAATCTCTTGAAGACATTGTTTCTATTTAGTAAGAATGCATGTTGGAAAACCCTAGGTGTTAAGAAACAAGCAATACATATACTGTTCTAAAACCCTGTGCAAGTGAGAAGAGACACTGTGTTTTACAACACTGCAAATAATGCAAGCATTTTATTTGTTCCAATCAGATAAAGAAACCAAAATAACATTTGGATTGTATCAAAGAGTTGTTCAAAATTTTGAAAGTGCACTGCATTACATTCTTGGAGCAACGAAATAAAACTCTTCATATCAAACTAACTGAAATGGGACAGTGTGTTTTCCAACACTACAAACAATCTATAACAACACTATGCCTTGCAGGTATCATAATACCTATTGTTTTCCAATTTCATTAAATTCTTGGCACCTCATTTTTCTATTTGCAAATAATGGTTTCAAATGCCACATTTTTTTGGTTTTTGTCCATTTCAAAATATGATTTTAAAAACCCACTAATGCTGACACGTTTTCCTAGCAATAGGACAAGCTACGACGGGTCAAAGTTAACGTTCAAACATCAAGTCTTTCCATTAGTGCAATTTTTCCATCTAACCTTTTCCATTGGGGCGTTTTGTTCCAATCAGATGAACAAAGTGAAATGACACTTGGATTGTACCGGCAGACAGGACCAAATGTCCAAGAAAGGTAGGTAATAGTTAACTAACATAGGACATTGTGCTTTCCAACACTGCAAACAATCTATAACACTGTGCCTTGCAGGTTTCCTAATACCTGTTGTTTTCCAATTTCATTACATTCCTAGTATCTAAATCACAAAAGGTTCTCCACACAATCACAAAACATACCAAATTGAGTTCAGAGGTGAGTAACCAATTGGGTTGTTACTTCTAAAGGGTTTTAGAACACCCAGAGTTTTAGGAAACACTGTGTTTTCCAAAATGACAGTGTATAAAATGGGGGAAAAAATGGGATGTCATCTAGGCTTTTTTCTATTTGCAAATTATGATTTCGAATGCCACGTTTTGCGCTTTTTTCTCCATTCTGAATAACAATGTGAACTATGGCAAACATATGATAGTGTGTTTTCCAACATTGCAAACAATCTATAACATTGTGCCTTGCAAGTTTCATAATACCTGTTGTTTTCCAATTTCATTACATTCCTACTATCTAAATCACAAAAGGTTCTCCACACAATCACAAAACATACCAAATTGAGGCCAGGGGTGAGTAACCAATTGGGTTATTACTTCTAAAGGGTTTTACAACTGTTTGAGTTTTAGGAGACAATGTGTTTTCCAAAACGATAGTGTATAAAATGGTGGAAAAAATGGGATGTCGTCTGGGCTTTTTGCTATTTGCAAATTATGATTTCAAATGCCACATTTTGTGCTTTTTTCTTCATTCCGAATAATAATGTGAACAATGGCAACATTCTAGATTTTATGTGGTTTTCAAAATATAGCATTTCATTGCAGAACCCATAGATTTTTCTTTCTATAAATGTTATTCAATAATTCACTCATATTTCCACAATGGGTTGTTGCTTATTTTATTCAACAATGGAAAAATTTGAAAACCAACATACGGGGAGGAAACGAAACAAAAATTTAAAAATCCTTGACACAAAAAAACATTATCAGACTTGCATTTCAAATAAATAGCCCTTTTCCCAACAAAAACCCTACAACATTCAAAATAAGAATGTGAACAATGGTGATGTTCTAGGATTTATGTGATTTTCACAAGATACCATTCCATTCCAGAACCCACATTGCGTTTTCCAACCTCGTAATATATTTTGCATGGTTTGTGGTTTTTGTAAACCTTATTCAGTTATTTCACACATATTTCCATGATGGGTTGTCATCTATTTCATTTGGCAACTACAAATTTTCAAAACCACCAATCAAGAGGAAACAAAATTAAAAAACCTCAACAAAAAATCACAAAACAAAAACCCCACAATGAATAGTTGTTTGTTTCTTCAGTGTTCATGGTAGAATGGAAAAATGGCACATATACAGAGTGGATATACATACCTTAGGGAGCTCTGAACGTGTGCAACTCTTCCTGTTGCTATCCACCAAAATGTCGCTGTCCAAAAATGGAGAAAATGGGACCTCGTCTGGCCTTTTTGATATTTGCAAATAATGGTTTTGAATGCCACGTTTTTGGATTTTTGTCCATGCCAAAAAATTATTTTGAAAACCCGCCAACGCTGACACGTTTTCTTAGTGACGGGATGACAGAGTTAACGTTTGACCGTCAAGCCTTTCCACCTCCACCTTTTTCATCTGGCCACCTTTTTCATCGCGGGTCTTTTTTCCACCATGGGCCATGGGGGTACGATATAACATATATAATATATTATATACATAGGTTCTTTTTGTCTAGGAGTTATCTTTCTTCGAAACAAAATGCCCATTGAATACAAGCATGAGGAAGTTCTCATATACCAATTTGTTGTTTACTTATTGGTGACCTAAAAAACTACCTTGACGAGATTGTCTATATAAAAAGATGGTGGAAGCATTCTAGAAATTATCATATATATATATATGGTTGAAGCATTCTGTAAATTATCTATAAATAGTAGGTAATATTTACTAGATAATTTCCTAGTCTATTTGAACGAAATCTCAGTTCTCGACACCTAGTTAATGAAAGGTGGAAGGCAGATTTTAGGGTTGACTAAAATTTAGTGATTATATATTACATTGTTTTAATAAACACTAAGCCATTAAGGGCATTATTAGATAGTGTTTAGCCTTGGGAATTTGAGCATTTGCTTCTGTGTAGAGGAAATTCACAAAATATTCTTGTAGATAGAATTGTTTAAATATTCAAACATTTTATAATTGAAAGCAGGTGGAATGTGAATTAAATTGTAAACACAATAATTATAGAGGGTTCCTAACTATTCAATACTTTAGGTACATAACACTAGTTCGAGACATTTGTTTCATAAGTAACCACTCTTAAATATCTACTTGGTAAGTTGGAAGGAAATTCAATAATATAAAGTGTTATTTAATAGTTGGGATGAGATCAAACTTGTTGAGAAAAAAAATTGGATGTTAACATTTTTTTTCTTTTCTATTTTCATTAGCGTTATCTCAAGTTTTAGCGACGAGGATGGTAGGAGATGGCAGGATGGGTCCCCAAGTCCTCAAATTTTCAAATCAATTTTGGGGACAGTGAGGGGACAACTGTATAAAATATAGGGAAAATTTAAAATATATAGGAAAATTTTAAATATTCATATGAAAACATGGATAAAGCATGCATATATACATTATAGAACCTTAACATATAACATTTTTGTTTGTTGATGTAAGTAGTGGTGAGAGATCTCTTTCTCCCTTATATAAAATTAAAAATAATTAAATAAACAATTGATGAGGCCAACTAATGAGATGTGACGTCTCATTTCACAAATAATAATTCATATTTTTTATTTCATTAAAAGCTGACTTAATTAAAAGGTTTCCACCTCTTGTAAAGTCATCTCTCTATGTAAGTGGCCGATCCTTCATGAAGAGTCACTTCATTGTGTATATAATCAAGGCGTCTTTCTCTCGATTTTGCATTCAATTCAATTCCAAAAACAAGTTTGCATACTTTCAACAGGAGTTCATCTTCATACAACAGATCAATACTTGCTTCAAGCAAATCGACTATAATTCTCAAGACATTCAAATGACATCAGGAGTTCATACTCCTACAACATAGTATAATATTTCTTAGTGCAAATCTATATCAAGAAGAGATTATTATCATTGTGTATTTTGCATATAAGAAGAGGTGCTATAATCATTGCATCTGTTCGACCTAGTGTGTGGCCTAATTGTAAAAAAAAATTTGCTCTTTCATTAAATATATAAGTGATATATTTTTGGTTGGGTTTTTCTCCCTCGAGGATGGTTTTCCTAGGGTAAAAAGTGTTGTTTATTGTTCATGTGTTGTTGTATTTCTGCTTATTGAAAATATGATCCTAAAACTAACATGGTATCAAAGTGGGTCTATGAAAAGATCCAATCAGATTTGGTTAAATATAAATTTAGTCAAGATGTAATGATTGAAGCCACATGCCTATTCGATGCACAAGTAAATGCTCAATATGGTTGCAGTGGTGATGTATGGAGGGATGAATCTTGTGGTATTTGTTGATTCATTGATTCAGGGTGGCTTAACACTTCATGGCATTTCTCCTATGTTGTATTCTCTTTGGCCATGTGGAAGGAAGTCGTGATGATTTATTTTCAATCTTTTGATTACTTAAACTCTTTCATTGCATGTGTGTGGGTGCATTGATTCATAATGTGATCTCAAGTTTTAAATGGAGTCTTCAATCTTTGATAAATGGTTGATTCATTTTCCCACTTTCCATGAGGCCGAGATCAAGTAAAGGTGGCGAAGATGAGACACAGCTATTGGTCTAGCTCATTGGTGTACCAACATAAAGAGAAGTATTTTATGCATGTACTTTGAATGAATTTTATGTAGTTTTTAATTCTTGCAATAACATTGGAATAGTGAATCATGTATGATTCTGGCATTGGTATTTCTCTTCGGGATAGTTTAGTTCTATGAACTATTATAAAACTCTCTAAAATGATTTTAGGATGGACCGAGAAGCATAAGGATGATGAGAGATTGCATTCAAGGGAGGAAGAGCTTGATGCATCCTGTGAGGAAGTCACACAGGCTAAAGAATGGAGACACAACTTGCTACCATGGGACTGAGTTGCTGGCACATAATTGGAGACATATCTCAAAGAGGAGGAACCTATTCAGATTGTCATTGTAATCAGTTTCTTTGAAGAGGAGGAATTAACATTCAGAGGGAGTTTTACAAACCAACAAAGGAAACCTTAGACAAGGAGGTCAAGAGGTTGATGCAAGTACTTGGAGCTTCAGAGGGAGTCACATCATCATGAAGATCTATTGTAATGTATATTTCTCTATGACGAAGAAGTATGCGGTGAAAGCCCTTCTTAGTGTATATTTCTCTGTGACACAGAAGTATGAGGTGAAAGCCCTTGTTAGTGTATATTTCTCTGTGACGGAGAAGTATGAGGTGAAAGCCCTTGTTAGTGTATATTTCTCTATGATGGAGAAGTGTGAGGTGAAAGCCCTTATTAGTGTATATTTCTCTGTGACAAAGAAGTATGAGGTAAAAGCCATTGTTAGTGTATATTTCTCTGAGACAAAGAAATATGAGGTGCGAGCCCTTGTTCATATCTGAGACTAAGATGAGACATCACATTGAGAGACTATGATGAATCCTTTGTACTTGTGTTTTTCCACACATGGAAGTAGCCATGGTGGACGTCATGTTGAGATAATCCATGACGACATCACATTGAGAGACTCTGTGATGAACCTTTGTGCATTCCACAAATGGGTTTAGCCATTGTGTGCATCATGTTGAGAGACTCCATGACATGGATATCTAGAAAGATATCTCCCTAGCTAAGAGGGAGTGTTGATGTAAGTAGCAGCGAGAGATCTATTTCTCCCTTATATAAAATTCAAAATAATTAAATAAAAAATTGATGAGGCTAACTAATGAGATGTGACATCTCATTTCACAAATAATAATTCATATTTTTTATTTCATTAAAAGCCAACTTAATTAAAAGGTCACCACCTCTTGTAAAGTCATCTCTCTATGTAAGTGGCCAACCCTTCATGAAGAGTCACTTCATTTTGTATATAATCAAGGCGTCTTCCTCTACATTTGGAATTCAATTTAATTCCAAAAACAAGTTCGCATACTTTCAGTAGGATTTCATCTTCATACAACAGATCAATACTTGCTTCAAGGAGATCGACTATAATTCTCAAGACATTCAAATGACATCAGGAGTTCGTACTTCTACAACAAATTATAATGTTGCTTAGTGCAGATCTATATCAAGGAGAGATTATTATCATTGTGTATTTTGCATCTAAGAAGAGGTGCTTTAATCATTGCATCTGTTCAGCCTAGTCTGTGGCCTAATTGTAAAATAGATTTCTACTCTTTCATTAAATATATAAGTGATATATTTGTGGTTGGGTTTTTCTCCCTCGAGGAGGGTTTTCCCAAGGTAAAAAGTGTTGTGTTTATTGTTCATGTGTTGTTGTATTTCTACTTATTGCAAATTTGATCCTAAAACTAACAGTGTTCATAATTCATTTTCAATACACAATATGCATTCAAAATTGAAAATTTATTGTCAATATGCATGTGATATTAAAAAATAACATACAAATTATAAAATTATAACAAAATTCCCAAAGGCTACACTACTACTAGATAATTTTACTTTCAATTATGATATGAAAATAAAAATACAAAAAAACAAAATGCATTGTTGGCCCTAATCTGCATCTCCCAACATTGCATCAAAATCAAAGTCCTCTGAGTCACTACCACTATGATGGTCCACCTCATCCAACAAAGCCCCAACCAATCCCTCTAGTGCCTCCTCCTCATCAACTTAGGCCACATCTTCAAGATCAATATCCCATTGTAAAGTTGGAGTCTGACGATCTTGAAGTGAAAGAGCATTATGCACATCCACTAGCTTCTCTATTCATCTAGAGGTAAGTATATTCCTTTGGATGGAGTGGATAAATCTATATGTGGACCAATTCCTATCTATAGAGGCATTGACAACCTATGCAAGGAGGAAAGTGGAAAACATCTTCAATTATGGTGTGTCTCTCTCATACCATGTCCACCATCCAATAGGGTTATTTTGAGCTAATATAGCTCTATCCAATGTCACCTATGATTTACTCAATGTTGGACCACAAAGATTTACAAATCCAAGGAATTATGTGTGAAGTATTGAAGCCTACTCCTTTGAATACATCTTATCAATGGCCCATGTGAATCCATCTAAAACCTATGGTTCATCACATGAAGACACCCTTCCATCCCTTGGTGCATACCATTTGGGATTTACAACAAAGGAAACCATATGAAGTAGGGTGTTCATTGTGTTCAACCTCTGCATCACAATGGGTCTAATATGTTGCTCATATAAACTCAAAGTAGGATCCCAAGCCAAAATTTCTTGCTTTATCTTCCCAAGCATATTGTCAAACGTCTCATATCTTTCCAAGACTAGGAGAGTTTGCATCAACATATATAATGACATCTAAAATAGGTGAGATGAAAGAGCAAATATATCTACAAAATGCAAACAAAAAGTTCAAAAGAATTAATTGGCATGTTAGAAACTTCAAAAGTTGGAACATTGGACAATAAAGTTAAAATATTAAAATAAAAAAAGTTAATATGAAAATCAACAAGTTAATATTTAATTTATAATAAAATCAACAATATCTTACCTCACATTGGACCACTAATCGTCATCAAGGATCTTTTCTAATATTTTTTTCCTTGAGTAGAACTTGAATTAGGCCATCTAGTCTACTTTGAATTCACTATCATTAATCGTAGGGCTCATGCACCTCAAGCATCCTCTCCTACAAGATGAAGTAAGTGGCATACCTATATTCATTAAAAGACAAAAGAAATATAAGGCTCAATGTAACTAGAAATTCAAATTTGGAATACAAATGTTTGAAGTTACAAATTTTTTCCATTGTTTCCATATATATTAAAATTTGGAAGTGAAATAAAAATGAATTAAGTGGCATACCTTGTCTCAACAAGTTTGAGGAAGCCTTTCTTTGAAAATTTCCTAAAGAGAGTGAGTGACGTGTGGTAGTTGCAAATGAACGTTCAAATTTCTCTAGCTTTTTCTACCACTTGCTTGACCCAATCTAGGTTCCTTATGTATTTCAATGCATTGCTCAATGAATGAACACACTATGGGGTCCAAAATATGTGCTTGTAAGCACCTTCCACCATCAACTAGTTGATTTGCACACATGTGTTGAATTGATGATCACTTGTACAACATTAGCAAGCCCAACCTCCTTTATGGCATCTCTCACAATGGTAAACTAGAAGTTTGCATCCTTATGCTTCCTTGAAAAATACACAACTTTGTGAAAATAAGTAGCAAGGGATGCAACTATGATATTGATGAGTGGCCAATGTCTAACATCAGTCCACCCATCCATCACAATAGAGCAACTTTTCCTCATCCAAGTTTGCCTCATATCCTCCATTAGCACATTAACCTTGGAATACTCTTTGTATAGGATGGTAGTGCATAGCTTATGATCTCCAAGGGGTATGAATGAGGGACCGATAGTGGTTACATCTTTGATCATTTGTTTGAAGTAAGAGAAATAAGCCATATAAAATGGGATGGAATGAGAAAAATAGAATTTGGAAATGGAAGGCTCTATAGTATCTCATGCTTGCACATTAAACATAACTTCAACTAAACCTCTCTTGTCACTGCCACTCATCTTCCTCTTTTTTCTTGTGACAACTTCACTACTACAAACCGTGGATGCATAGGCATAGATGATTGTGCACTTGCAAAAGAAGGTGTCAACATTGTCACACTTGAACCCTCTTTTTTTCCTCTATATGATCTATGGCACTCTATCATATCATGCTCTTTTAGTTGTGGACACATTTTAACTCCATGGCCCACAACACCCAAAAAATGAGACTCTACGCTTGTGTAGCTACCTCTAAAATCTTTCTCACATACATGACAATTCCACACCCTACCCCTCCTAATTTTTTTTGCTTTTGATCCACAAGTGTAGCATATTGGAGAAGAGGTTTTTTCTTGTTTAAAGGGCCCTTTGCATATGTTTCCATGATTTTTGAAGGACACTTAAATGGGTTTGGTTGTTGTCCACTACCACCCTCAACACTTGCACTTGTATTTCTACCAACTAATTCCACTTCATTTTCACTTCCACTCTCATTCTCACTACCACTCATATTTTTTTGAGATTGAATGCAATTTTAAAATGAAAAAATAAAAAAAATAGACATTTCATGCTTCAAACTTTGAAAAAAAAAGAAAAAAAATGAAAGGAAAACTCTTACCTCTTGAAGGATTTGAAACCCCACTTTCCCTAGATTGAATCTCTTTTCCTTATGTCCCCTGTTGTCGCTCCTCTTTCAATAGCTTTCTTCAAACCCTATGGTTGCTCCTCTTTTTTCCTTTCACACAAATGTTGAAATGACTCAAAATGGTGAACTTATCCCCCTTTAGGGTGAGCTGAGAGGTTGGTTCCCACAAATAAATAAATAAAATGTTTTTAAAAGTTAAATGTGTTTTTTTAAAATCTAAAGCTTGTCATAAAGGACAATTGACCATCCCCGAGATTATCGAGGGGACATCCTAGATGTCTTATGTCATCCTCGAGACGGTCAGACATCACAACTACAAGTAGTGAAGTCCTCAAGTTTTTGGGACATTTCCTCTTCTTTTTTTTGCAAATTGGGGATTCCTAGGGGATGTCCTCTAGTTTTCCTTGCATCCTCGGGACAGGGACAAGGGTTTTAGGCCTAGGGATGCATCCTTGAATAACATTAATTTTCATCCATGTTTTAAAGCACCCTATTCATAATTTGCATGATTTCATACAGTGTGTAAAACTACTTTTGATGTCCCTATTTACATTTGCATATGTTTAAGGGTAAGTAAGAGAGCTTCATTGTAGTATTGGAGAATGATTGATTTTTTGCACTAGTTATTTTTTTAATTTTGCATATTTTTTTACTTGAAAGGGCTTTATTAGGTGAAAATATTGCTTATTTTATTTACTTTTTGTTTATTCTACTATTGTTTTAGATTGCATATACACTACTTTTATTGTACATATTTATTATACTTATTTTCTCTACAAATGTGTCATATGATGCCATTTTAATAATGCATGTCCTCTCTATAGATCTCTTCCACAACCATTATTTTAATCCACATGAACTAAATTTTTGTTATACAAGTTGCATAACAATGTGGGATGTATATATTTGATTAGTTTGGTAAAACTTTGAATCCCATTTCCTTACTCAATTGGGCAAGCTAGTGATCAAAGCAAGTGGGACCTTTCTTCAAGCATATTTGTCTCACATTTAAATTTGCACTTGTTCTAGTGATAGGATCCTTGGTTGGCATCAACTAAAGATATGTTGCATACTAGTTGTCTATTTTCATGCTTGACTAGTTTATAGGTTTTATTATGTTTTTTTTTGTGCATAGGTTTTCTTGTTGCACATATGGTGTGGCTAAATGCAAGATTAGGATAGGCCAAACAGTAACAATGACAAAAAAATGTTCAATGGAAAAAGTGGTATCATTTGTAGCTCAAATTTGGGTTCTCTCTAAAACTGCCTTGGGATCACCTTGATTAAGGACAATGGGAATCTAAAAACTTGTTACAAACATGAAAAATCACTTGTTAGAAACATAATATCTCCTGGAATATTACACCCAACAACAAGTATTATTCGACCAAAAAAATCCCTTCATGAAAGTGTGTAGGAAGCAGGCTCCTCTTCTATAGTTCCCCCTGCTCATGTGATGATTGAAAACACAAAGCTTAAAGAAAATATTCAAATTTTGGAAGAGCACTTGAAGAATTCTCAACTAAATCAACAAAAGGAGAATGTGTGCATTGCGCAACATGCATTCTGGACCACTGATTGTATAAAATATTAAGAAGGTTGGAAGATACTTGTGTGTCATACTTGAATTTGAGATATGCCATTACCAGAATAAGTGGGGATCAAGAGTGGCTCAAATGTATATTTGAACAATGGAATCCTATATTTTCATCTTTGGAAGGTTTGTATAAGGGATTTTCAAACACATCTAATGCCCCACTTGGTAACTATCTTACTTTTGATATTGTCAAGATGGCACATAATCATAAAGGGTATTTGGAAAGTATAATTAAAGATGCACAAGAAAAAATGAACTCTTTCATAAATGATGAAAAAAGGGTTGTACCCTACCTATTAGAAGATAATGGGGAGTTGAAGACCCTAGAGAAATGGAAGGATAGTTTCAATATTATAATCCCCACACTCCTCCCTCTAATTTGCAAAGATGAAAAAGTTGATTTAAATCAGCTTAATTCCTATTCAGAGGGGATGGTCAATGTAGAACAAACGATGGAAACTTTTTGTAGAGAGGCCAGTGGTTTACTTGATTCCAAGTATCATCAAAATTTGGACAATGTGGAAAATCTCTTAGCTCATGACTGGACTTCTGAGGATATGTTTAAGGAATGGAATGGAAAGTATAATTGGTTACCTAACCTATGAGTGGGTCTATGCTTTTATTCCTATACCTCTTGTTTGAGATTTTGGTTGTCAGAAAGGTATGGCATGAGGTTCTTTGCTTGTTTGCTTGTTGCTTCCCTTATGTCATAAAAGGTAATCCTGAGCCTCATTCAAAATTTTAAAGGGTTCTAATTTTTTGATCTTTCATCTCATTCTCTATAAGCTTTTTTTGCATAGTTTAAGCTATTTGATAGCACAAATTGGAAATGTTGTAAAATTTTTGCTCTGTAATAACAAAAGATGACTCAAATACTTAAGTTTATTTCTTTAATTTTGAATATCACCCTATCTTTCTCTCTAGTATTGTATTCACTATCTTTTGACTCAAAATAATAAAGAGTTATTTATAAGTTGTCATATCACATCATGCATTATGGATGTTGAACTATTAGCTTCTGTTCAAGGAATGGATTAATATTCCTCTCAGCTATTTATCAAAGGTTGTTTGAATACAATAAGAATTTACAAGCAGTGTTACAAGTGTTGTTCTTTGCTTGGTTTCTCATTGTAAGGCGATGAGGTTATAAGAAGCCATGAGTTGGTATGTTATAGGAGTTTATTTTATTTTTTGACTCAGTTGTAGATAAGGAACTAATCAAAATAATTTATAAATTGTGAAGATTGATGTAGAATCACATATAAAATTAAAAATCAAAATTTTACTTTACTACAAATTTTATGTTTTATGCATAAATTCACGCTAGCAAAGAAACATTAAGCATTGAGTTGAATGATGAATCACTAAGTACATGTAAAACTTATCAGTATGACACAATTAAAATATGAAATTATAAATAATATGTTAATGTATTCATTCTAATTCATAATTTCATGGAATACAATATAAATTATCATCAACTATAGTTTGGAATATGGTTCATGAAGTGCAATATAAATACCTAAAAAATTATAATTTTTACTTCCATTTGCTAAATCAAGTTAGGGTCATCACTCTAATGTTGAGATAAAGAGTCATCTTGATTTTGAGTCTAGTCTTCATTTTATTCGCCCTGCATATGTCCACTTAACTGCATCTCAAATTCAACATTCATTTTGTCACTGTCATTTGTGCCACTACCAATGCCACCACTACTAGTGTTTGGAGTGCTACACAACCCTCTTATTTTGCATATGGACTTCTAGATTGTGAGTGCCCTTTGAAAAGGATTTTTTTTGATATTATACGTAGTTCCAAACACCCTCAAGCAATTTTCCAAATTCTTGTCTAGTTCAAGTTTCTTGTCTTGGATTTCAAAACCTCAATGCATTGAAAACTCTTTCATCCTCTACCGATCCCAATATCATTGTATGGAATAAATCAAAAAGTTCAAAATATTCTGATATCAAATCACTCAATATTTCACTCTAACTTAAGGTTGTCCAAGCCCTTGTTATTGATCCCACTTCCATGGGATTCTCCATGGACTTAAACTAGTCCATCATACTTAATGCAAAACACCTAGATTATTCTCTAGGCTTATTTCCATTTATAATTCCTCATAATTTCTATCCATTGTATTCTAAACTTTTTAAAAAGTGTTTGGCCAAGGTGTCTACTTTTTCATGAAAAAAGCCTTGGCAATCTCGGTTGCCTCAAGTCCAAAATTGAGGATACACAATAAACATGGCTTCAAGTATTTCATCTCAAGGTAATTGTTGATAAATATTTGTGGCAAGAGATTATGCAATATCCTTTAAATTAACACAAATAGATTTAATAATGTCATTAAAATCTTCCTTTGTAATAGGTAATTCTCTAATAGAGTGCCTGATCGTCGTACAATGGTGCATTGGTATCTCAAATCCACGTATAAAGACACATAAATTTCTTCTTGCATTAAACTATAAATAATTTTTAGGATTATTCAAATCCATAATTAACTGCCAGCTTACATAATTTGGAATTTGAGAAATTAGATCTAGATGTAGATTATCAAGGATCATGCATGCCATTCTACATAGTTTGGTATATTCATAGATATACATAGTTTTTTCTTTGGATTTCTTCACAAGATTGTTCATTTCATCCAACATGGGGAGAAGACTATCTAAAGTTAAGAGTATCTATATATCGCTTAACCTATATTGTAAGAGGTCAAGAGCTTTGTCTATTGTGTTACGATGCTCGTACATTATTCCAATCAAGGATCAATATTCTAAAAGAACTCATTGCATTTGTCTATGCAAGGAGATCCATCTAGTATTAACATCCTTAAGAAGCTTCTTTCCTCCTACTATTCCCTTAGCAAAATTTTGAAATTCCACAAAATGTTTGGGACTTCGATAGAAGTATGTGTGGAGCTCACAAACTAGATTTTGAACTATTGATACTTTAGGATACTTTCTTACAATTCTAAATGTTAAATTCATTATGTGATCCATTGAGTGAATTCCAAGCATTTATGGTGCACAAGTAGTTTGTAACTTAGCGCAAAGACAACTCTTGTGACCTTACATTATTGCAACTCCATCAACTTCTACACACACCAAATTTTTGGTAAATGTGTCATTCATACCTCCAATTTCATTCAAATATTTCTTAACTAGTTCAAATATATTTTGTGATGTTGAATTATCCTTCACTTTATGAACATAGAGAAGATGAGCTTGACAGACATGTTTTATTGTATACACATGCATACATACCCAAGAAGTATTATCTACCATAGTAATGTCATTTAGAGATAATGTAATGAAGTTTGGATCTTTTACTTTCTCCTTTAATTTTTTTTCCATCGCATCAAGACAACTTACCCATTCCCATATAGCATTTATTGACTAATGTGTGCTAGGAAAGTTAGGAACACCCAAAAAGATAATAAATTAAAATATTTTGGGTAGTATGTCATAGGATGCCCTTTAGACAAAACATGAAAAATAACACTCATATGAACAATTTTTTATAGTTGTGGTCCTTCCATCAAGGAAAACTTGAGTGGTGAATTTTTGCCAATTGACGAATTCCATGAATCAGCCAAGTCAAAATTGGCGAATTTCTTGCACCCAACAGGGTGTCTAATTGCCTGGATTTTATGAACTATAGGTCCAATGCATGTCCATTTTCCAATGCATTTTTTTATAAGGCATATTTAAGCAAAAAAATTTCCATTGTCAAGCTATGTGTTTCAATTGGACCGACTAATATTTTTGCCTGGAATCCTGAAAGCATTTAATTACATATTTTCCAATACTATTAAAACAACATTGTATCATGACCCATTTTTCCAATTAAAATTTAGAAATAGTTGCTTGTGAAGACCCATTTCGCCAATTAAAATTTATAAATAGTTTCTCATGAGGACCTATTTCTCCACTAACATTAAAAAATAATTACATTTGAGGACACATTTTGTCTTGAAAATTGCAATGTATTGTTGTATAAGCATGCATGATTTGCCCAATTTTTAATATACCATTTAAAAATCCCACAGAGATCACCAAATATGGAATCATGGATTGATATAAATACAATCGAAAGTGTCATTTATTCTTACACATTTTGTTCGGTTCTACTTTTGAGGTTCTACTTCTTGATTCAAAAATCAACAAAAGCCAAAAACATAGACTTAAAGGTGAGTGATCATTTCTTCATAGTGTTATTAGTTATAATAATAAGTTTTCTTTCTCTTTTCCATTCTTGCTTCATTTTTAAAGATGATATTGAGTAGGGAACCTTAGAACCAAAGTTTGAAGTTTTGAAGTTTTCGAAACCTCTGACCCATTGACTAGAAAGATGACCAAGAAAGACTTACAACTTAACAAAGTGAACCATCATCCAAGTTGGGGAATCGAGAAGTTATGAAAATTTAGAAATCCACGAAAAGGTTATAAACTTTGAGGACTAGTGACTAAGGTTAGGAAAAGCCAAAAAAAATATATTGTATTCCATGGTATTGGATTTGATATGTGATTCTGCATCATTTTTATGGAAACAACACTTATCAAACTACTTATAAATTCCTATTGCCTTTCCATTCACACAATCTTTGATAAATAACTGAAAAGAATAATATTAATCCATTCCTTGAACATAAGCTAACAAAAGCTAACAGTTCAACATAAATAACTTATAAAGGCATCCATCCAACTTAAACAATAAAAGCTTAAACTACCAAATCAATTAAATTTCATACTAATTCTCTGCTTATTTTACAAGGTGGAAGCTACCTTTTATGATATGGAATGAATAGAAATTCAGGTTGCTTTTAACCAAAAAAGCAAAGAAAGGTGTAGCTTTTAACTAGAAAGCTTTGAAAGACATGCCAATATCAAACTATAAACTACAACACAAAGACTTGAATCACTTCAAAACTAATAAATTTCTTTAACTGAACTCAACCATTGCCATAAGCATTCATTCAAAGATAAACATCCGATAGCAATACAATTTATTAAACATCCAGAACACCAACATAGATAACCATTGGAAAGATATTTAGAATAAACAGAATAAATTCATACACCACAACACAAAGATTATGTCTACATGAACTTCACCATATGAGTTTCTATATTGAAAGATAATTGTAAAACAAACTTGAAATCATAAAATAGTTTTTGCTCTAATGAGGAAAATCCACATAGTACACACCATAACTCAAAGATTACACATGCATGAACTTCACCATTGTCTTTCTATATTGAAATAACAGAAAAGGAATAAAAATAGCAGAGTTTTTTTTGTCTTGATAATGGTTTCTTGAAGAAAAATAGACAAACGTTTTAGAAATGAAAATAAAAAGTCTTTGAAGTATCAAGAGAGCCAAATTAAAGAAAATAACATAAAAACTAAAAACTAAACAACGGTCCCTCTCCCAGCACTGAATCCTTCACTTTAAATTATTTCCACCTCCTTCTCCTTCAGTAACACCTCCTATGCCTTTAATCTTTTCCTATATTCCCGATACTTGGTGACAATTGTAGTGATGTTTTTTTCTCCCTGGTGTTGTAGTAATCTATAACCTAGTTCTCCATTTTCCCAAATAATTTTCAAACTCAACCAACATCTAAGATCTTCTCTTTTCTCTAGATTTATAAGTCTTCAGGTGGATCTACATTCCATAGAGTTTCGAGAAGGGCTTCCATGTCACTGTAGCAGGATCAACTATTTCTTTATTGAATATCTCTCTAAACTTCAGAGATATCTCTCTCATATCTAGAATCCTTTCATCAAACTCATCAATAATTTCCACTCCCAGAATATTACAATCTTCTTTAATTTCCACCAACATGTCATAATATAGTTCAATTATGTTGTTAATTTCCTTCACCAAATTATCATACATATTCAATTTCCATTCCAATGAATCAAACCAAGAAGGGTCTAGCTCCTTAGGATTATTCACAATTTTCTCACCAATTAATATCTTCAGATCCATTTAGTTCAATTCTTTCATTTCCTAAGATAGAACATAGAGATTAGTTTGATCTTTTCTGACCTACTAAAGTTCTATTACTAACTCCTCCCTCTTCTTAACAACTTGAGTGTAAAAGAGCATAGATTTATTTAGAAAGAAGATAGACTCTTGAGATATTTTATTGATCCCCTCACAAGAAGCTTTGGAATAGTTCAAATTATTTTTAATTTTCTCTATGGTGAGCACATTGATGCCCTCTAGTTGAGAACTTGAGGCTTCATCAAATGTAGGAGGAGTGGCCACGGAAGAAATAAAGTTACTCAATGTGAGGACTTGAGATTGCAGTTTTATATTTTCTTTCCTCTGTTCTTTCACTCTTTGAATCAAGAAATTGATTGAATAATCGACATGGTACACATCACCTTCCAGTGTTGGAGGCCCCATGTCAACATGTGTGACTTTGTAATCTACCTCAGTTATTTCATCTTCATTTAAATCCTTCACATGGTCAACAATTTATAACATTTGATTTCCAGAAGTAGCATTAGTCACCATCCTTGACATCTTCTTGGATTTCTTAGGTTTTGAAGAGCTTTGAAGTAACTTTGAAACTATATCCACTCCAACTTTCATTGTAGGAATATGCTTTCTCTTCTTCTCCACTTCTTTTTTTAGCCATCTTGGGGAGGCTACTACTAGACAAGAATCTTCATTTCTTCTAATAGTTTCTTTAGGAGCACCATGAGAGAAAGGTGGATTATTAGGTGGAGAAGAGGGGAATTCATTTAGAGGAGGGAAGATATTATCTTCAATGATCTAATTAATGATAGCTTTAGAATTTGTAGCCATGACTTTTTCTTGATTGGTTTTCTTCTTAGGGGTAAGAGAAAGCACACTATCTTGTTCACAGATTCTCTTCAACTTGAATATTTCTTCTGGCCTATCACCATCACCTCCTGATTGAGAATTTGCACTAGAGGACCTAACAAAGGGTTTCCCTGATGATACACTTGCACTAGATGCTTGTGTAGACCACTATTCATTCTTCTGTGATGACTTAGGCTCCTGAAGAGGACCTACAACTTGCCACCATTTCCCATCCAAACATTCCTGGGTTGTTTTAAACACTGGGGAAGCACACACCCTTATATCTAAAATTTCACTTTGGCTCTAATCAACCCTAGGGTGGGATTTATCAGGAAACTTTTCATATGCAAGATCTATGATTGTTGAATCCTTAGCTACATATTTAGGAATCTAAAATGGCAGACTGAAAGCCTATATCTAGTTTAGCATTAGCCTTGTATAATCTCTTCTCAAAACTTCATTCTCATCAACACAATATTCCCAGAAATCTTCGATAGATGGCTAATGTCGATATAAGCTCCCTCCATAGAGATTATTCTTCACAAAACCCTTACTATTGAAATTAGCTCTCATAGACAAATTCTGGAGGTTATATTCCTTGAGAATTCCTTTAGCTCCCCTGGCCATCTAGTTTGTTTTGCACACAAAAGAAGGGGTCTCCAATGGGAAGACATACCCTTGTTTACCCATGTTCTTATACTTAATATTAACCATGGCCATTTTTCAACAAACTTCCAAAAATATCAGTAAATCTTTAGGATATCATAGGTAATTTAAATGGGGCTTTCTCAAAATTCCCTATTCTCAAATAGGAAAACTTATCAAATTGGATATAAAAACTCCCAAGTTTTGATACAAGAGAAATAGATTCAAGGGAAAGGCGCATTTCTGGATTACTGTCTAGCTTCCTCATGACCTCCATTAAAAATGCATCATTAACATGACAAAAATCACCCATTCCAAATTGTTTGGTGAACTAAGGAAAGCGTTTATACACAGGCATATCAGAAGCTAGGATTCCATGTGTCTCCAACCCAGGCCAAAAGGACCTTTGACTACCTACAATGTACGTCAGGAAAGAACACATACATAAAGTAGTAGAATTATGAAAATTAATTAATTGCTCATTCAAATAGAAGCAAATAACTTCACTCCAGTTAATGAAAATGTTCTCATCACAGACTATCAAGATAAATTGGAACATCCAATCCTCAAATAACTCAACCTGTCACTAACTCATTTGACTGCAAAATCTGACAAAAATTTCTGACAAAATATGTATAATTTGATGTATTATCAGGTGCTTGTAAAATTTGATGTGTAATTTTCAATTTTTTAAAAGTTTATCCTCGATGTTTGTCAAAATTTTGACGAACCTAGGTTTCGTCAAAATTTTGACTATCAGTTTTATCAAAATTTTGACAAAAATGGAAAATAATAAAAAATCAAATTGTGGCCAACATAAAGAAAAGTGAGTTTACTGATTTATTACGATAGTGTTTTGCTCTACTTGAGACAGTTTTTGGAGAACTAAGGATGATTTTCTTGGGAAAAATCAGAAAAAATTCAGGATATCGCTAGGTTGAGGGTAGTCATTGTCTTTTTGCAGAATTTAGTTGTGAAGTAAGATTTGTAGTTCCAAGTTTGAAAATCATATTTTAAAGCAACATCTCATCAAATTTCATTTTTAGAGGTTTAGGGTTTTGAGAATTTCATGTCCAGATTTTGTTGTGTGGAATCACCATAAGATCACAACCAAGGAACATATTCTTGTGACTATAATTATGTGATCCATAACTCTATTGGTCATGTGGCACAGTTGTGCTATAACAAACATATGATGCATTCATGTGTGACCCAAGTTTAATGTGGCTATGTTGTGATAGAAATGGAGGAACTCATATAATGTAGTTAATTCAAGTTGTATAATGTAGGTGTCAATCATCATTGGGTGCATTCAGGTTGTCTCAATTTTAACAGGTTATTATAGATGAAGAAGAGTGATTACTTCTTGTTGCAAGAAGAACCTATAACTCTGATTGATAGAGTGGTTGTGTTATATCAATTATGTAGTGCATTCAAGCACAACCCATGTTTAATGGGCTATTCTAGAGAGTGATCAAGATTTTCTAAACCTTATGAATGTTACTTAAAAGTGTATAGTTTAAACTACAAATAAAGTTTGTTACATACTTGAATGCAATCTTGGGTTACCACAAACTATAATAATGTGATTTGCTAATAACCATTATGGAAAGTATTAAAGAAAGACCCATGCTATATAGGATACATTTCCCTAATCAGGTTTACATACCTTAATGATCAAACATAAGCTTCCCACACAATCTAGGATACAATCCAAGATCATACAACAACTTTGTCAAGACAACTAATTTTCTAACCCAAGATTTAAGGTTGTTTTTTAATACCAACAGAAGCATTGGTAAGAGCATGATTAGGGTACAAACCCTAGGCCTCCGTAGAAACATAAACAATAACTCTAGCAGATTAGTGAGGTTGCAATACCAGAAAGATTGAGACATTGTAGCTAATAACAAAATCTTGCAATCTAAATATTGTAACCAATAACAAGAACAATATGTAGCTTAGTGACATTTGTAAATGCAATCTATGGTAAGAAGAATGACAGTCATTTGAGATGTGACAGTCAAAAAGAGGTTGAGCAATGACAAGATAATAAAGCTCAAACCTTGCATAGTAAAGTGGAGATTTTAATAGTGAGTTCCTTACCCCCTTGTTGACCTTAAGGGTTTTTCAAATACTTTTGGTAGTGTTAGAAAAGGAAAAAGCAATCAGGGAATGACTGTCCAAATGAAGTAATAGTGGTAATCATAGGTTCAATGTTTCTTTTTAGCCATTAATGTATAATGGAGGTAGTTGATTGCATGTTTGAGCAGTGTTTTGAGACTCATCAAAGATGGGAGAATAGTGAATAATACCTTGTGGACTGTGAATTAGTGTCAATAAGGTTGAAGGATCTTAAGATCTACAATACCATGAAACAATGAGTCCCCTGTAGTAAGTAGGCAATCTATAGGGCATAGTTTGATTTTATAGAAGGATACTCATAAAAGGAATCTTCAAGTGATAGTGAGTGAGCTGTTTGAGATTGGAGCTGAGGGTGCAATACCTAGTCTTAAAGGAAGTTAGCAAAGCAGTAAATGTGCAAGAAAATCAAATCGTACACAACAAACAATTTGCAATGTTATCTTGCATAGTTCCTTGAGTTTGAAGACAAAAATCTCATTGTATCTTGATGAAAGTGGTGAACTTAATGGTCAATCACTGAAAACCATGATTTTAAAACATGCTATTATGCTTGTGGAGGAAAAATTTAAGCAAGGCAGTGAGTGGTAGTTTGGAACAATGGCAGGTATGAAGGACTTGCTTTATATGCATACTATGCAGTCTAACTTAAGACAACATTCTTAGAAGAGATTGAAGGTGGATTATGGAACTCAAGGGTTACCATAAAAAGGATTAAAGCAAAGACTGAGATATATTTACAAGCCATAGTCATGAAGATATTAAAGATGTCACATGCAAAACCCTAGTAGCTGGAGTAATGAATACAATACCAAAGAGGATAGTGTGCTGGGGAAGATTTAGAAGATCTCCACATTATCTAATTATAGGGAAATACATCATTTATTTATTTTTTAAAATTAAAAGAAATCATTCTAAACCCTATATAGGATACATTGATAGTTCAAAAGCCTCTAAAGGAATTTGAGATTATGCAAATATATGTCAAGTAAATACTTAGATTACAAATAGTAGCAGGAACAATGTAAGATTTGTTGAGCAGAGTAGGAATGAGATAAGCAACAATGAATCCTACACCTCCTTTCATGCACATATCCTCACTGTTCTCTGTCATTCTTTACTAAAACACTTCTCTATTTTGGTGGTCTATGCTTGAAAATAATTTTTTGACGAAGGTTTTAGAGTATGTTTATTAAAATTAAAACTCCATTCTGGTGGGCTATTCTTGAATATAAGATTTTGAAAAAAGTTTTAGGGTATGTTTATTAAAGTTTTAGAGTATTTTGGTGGGCTATATTCTTGATTCTTTAAATGATTTATTCAAATGGATTGTGACTAAATAAATGACTAACTATTTAGTCATTTTTATTTGTATGACTAAATAATTTTTAATCAACGACCAAACTAGTAATTTATTTACTCATTTATAGCTAAGTTGCAAAAAATGAGTAAAATTTAGTCATTTTTAGTTGTTGTGACTAAAAGTTTGTCACCTAGTCATTTATTTTCCAAATTCTACTATTGTGTGCTTTCTTGTGCGATTAGGGCTCTCTCAATGTTGAGGGCCCTAGGGATAAGCTCGTCATAAGAAGTGACACATTGCATCTTTAACTAAAAGGATAAATCCATATTGACATTAGCAATGATGATTCTGACTTGTTGCTCCTTAGGAATGGGTCACTTGCTCTTACTAGCTCTACCTCCATGTTGTAGGAAGTTTACGATCAAGTTCAATATTCTAATTTTAGGAGTCTAACAGTTGGAAATCATAGTAAAATCAAAATTTAATAATTTTGGAATTAGCATTTTAAAGTGTTTTTGGGGTCATTAACTTTAGACTATCTTCTCTTTTGCAAGGGGTGGTTGCATGCCAAAATTTTTGGTGTAAAATATCAAAATTATTAGATTATGTTACTTGTCTATGAATACAAATTATTGGAGTGTGAGTTTGATATTTTTTGAAGATCTAAATAGTCAAGCTTGGTAAAGAAAAATCATGTTAGATAATATTAGTCCAGAACAAAATGAAGAGACACTTGATAGATTGTGGGCTAGATTGAAAAGAAAGGGTGATGGAAAATGTTATTGTCCTTGCAATAATTGCAAGGGCTTAAAGACGAGATGAATTTTAATCACAACAGTTGAGCAACATTGTAGGAAACATGGTTACATTGAAGGGGGGCATGATTATCATCCATTGGTAAGTTGTTCATTATATGTGTTTATATTGATTGAATTTGTAAATGTTTATATCATTTTAACATTATATATATATGTATAAAATCACTTGATCATGATCATGGTTTATTTGTGTCTATCATTATTATAAAGGTGGGGTGCCCTAGGGTAAATGATATGGATTATCATGGCTTGGAGAATGTGGCTTTGCAAGTAGACGAACATGGAGCTGTGAATATCGAAGATGAAGTTAATGATCCTATGGAAGAAGATGATCATGCGCCAGAAAAAAAAAGTTGAAGATGATGGTACGAATACATTGATCCATGACACATTTAGTGGCAGAGCTGATCATGATGATCAAGATGACTTTGATGATGATCATGATTTACTTGTACTTGAGAAGGCATACAAGCCCCTTTATGAAGGCTCCCAAACAACTCTTCTCTCCGCTGTATTGTTGCTATTGAACTTGAAGGTCATGAATGGTTTATCAAACATAACAATCTCACGGATGTTAAGGTATGTCATATATGTCATCTTTTTTCATCTATTTTATTTGTTGTTAGTTCATCACTAGTAAATAAAGGATGAAATATGTACCATTAATATTCTTTATATTAACAAAAAAAATTTGTTGTAGATCGATTGGTGAATTTTTGTTACCACCATCAAATATTTTACCTCTCTCATATTGATATTTATCTAGCATTATGAAAGATATTGGAATGGAGTATCAAGCAATAGATGCATGTCCCAATGATCATATTATATATCATAAACAACAGGAATTTGCAACAGAATGCCTAGAATGTCATATAAATAGATATCAAACAGATCAACTAACAAAAAAGGTGCTTCACAAGGTTCTTCATTATATTCCCATTATTCCATGTATGCAACGATTATTTAGGTGTGAAAACTTAGCACAATTTATGGATTACCATGCACGAAATAGAAGTGGAGATGACATTCTTTGAATTCATACAGATGGTTATGCATTTAGGGACATGTAGGAAAAATGGCCACACTTTAAAGAAGAACCTCATAATCTCAGGCTTTCATTGGGAGCGAACGGTGTCAATCCATTTGGAGAGTTGAGATCTATTTACTCAGTGTGGCTTGTTTTTGTTATCAACAATAAAATTCCTCCATGGATGTCAATAAAGAGGGAGCACATAATGTTGTCAATGATTGTTCCAGGTATTTGTTTACATCAATTTTCTTTATTGTAGTAGCATCTCATTTGTCTTATTTGTTGCATAATGACTTATATTTTTTTCATTCAATAGTCATGTACATTAATTTATATATATTACAATAAAATGGTTATAATAATTATGTAATGTTTATGTTCATTCAACTAGGTAAGTACCAAGTTAAAGATATGAATGTATATATCGAACCTCTTATCGACAAGTTACTAAAGTTATGGAATGGCATCACTATGTATAATGTCTCTAGACCAATAGGACAAAGACAATTTCAATTCCATGCAATGCTTGTATGGACAATTCATGATGCCCCAGGGCTAACACATTTTTGTGGTATGTTATAACATTTGACTACACTTTAACAATATTTAATTTTCTGAAGTAGATATCATGCATGTTTTTAAAATAATCTATTCATTATATATAATTATAAAAATTGACATATTTAATCCAATTATATATGATCTTGCAGGTCTTCAAACAAAGGGAAAATTTGCATGTCCAATTTGTGGTCCAAAGATGAAATCTCATCGTTCAACAAGTTTAGGAAAGCAGGTGTTTGATGAGTATAGGCACTTCCCCCATATAAAACATAAGTATCAAACTACTAAAAAACATCTTTTCAATGGGAAAGAAGAGACTACATCAAAACCACGAAAAATGACACCTCGCCTATGGAAGTTGGAAGATAATAGAATTAATCGTCAAGGTTATACATTAGATCAAATTGTTTATCTATCATATATGATATGTTTTAAATTTATATTTTTATATTGTGATGTGTTTACTCATGTTGTAATTGACAATGATTGTCGTTGTTAACTTGTTAAACTTATATGCTTCATGAAGGTCATCAAGGCATTAATGGTCGACTTCCATAGGGACTGAAAAGTTATCCCAGACAATTTAGTAGGTTACCCTACTATGAGAAGCTACAAATTGTGCATTTGTTTGATACAATGCATATTGGGAAGAATATAAAAAATATGTTATGGAAAATATTGGATCGAAGGCATGACAAAGAAAAAATTGTCAAAATTTGTAGTGACATTGAGGAAGCCAATCATGCAATGAAAAATGTCATTCAATTAAATAGTGATGGAGACCAAATTAATATAATTTCCCTTCCTTGGTTATTAACAAAGCAACAAAGCAATGCTATAAAAGAAGTCATACTAAAAATTCAATTTCCCACAGGATTTGCTGCGAACATAAACAATATAATAACAAAGAAAGGTGAATTTGGGTCACAGATGAAAACCCATGATTGGCATACCTTCATTAAGGTAATTATTCTAGTATATTATATACACTTGTATAATGCATGTACTTTTCAATGTATTGTGTTTACTACTTTTGGAAAAATAATGAAAAGATCGTTTTATAGTTGTTGTAGTACGTTCTACATCTATCTCTCCAAGACAAATTTGACAACAATTTCAAGAAAGTTATATATGATCTTGGAAAATACATGAGGCAAGTAGCGATATTTGTTCAATTCATTGTATACATCTTATAATTTCCATTTGTTTTACTTATTATGTAATATACTGTATATTTTTGTTAAATCTCATTAATATATTTGTGCCTTGAATCACTTGTAGATGGTTGTCATTTAAATAAATCCATAAAGAAGATATAAATTATTGGAAGAGAAAAATTCCTCGTCTAATGTGTGAAATGCAAAAGTGTCTACCTTCAACATTTTTCAATGCACAAGAACACTACCTCATACACCAAGTTGAGGAGATTGAATTGTGTGGACCTGTACACACAAGGTCAATGTGGATGGTTGAGAGGAACTTGAAATTTTTGAAGGCTTTGGTCAGATAAAGAGCACATCCTAAGGGTTCTATGGTGGAGGGATATATGGTATACCAGACCATGGTGTACATTAGTGAATATCTTCCTAAGTTTGCAACAAAGATCCATGTAGATCATATTTGGGATCTCATCTCCATTAACAAATTCAAAGGGGAGTACCTTATGGGGAAAGGTAGATTGAGGAAAGTGAGAGGTAATTATAATATGGTCATGGAGATTAATTAGAATACATTATACATATGGTTTTTATGTATATAGTACTTATTTAATTTTTAATCTTCAATATACATCAATTTTAAATTAAGGTTGTATAATGTGGTATTTAACTAATTATACGTCATTTGTGAATTTCATTTTTTTTTATACAGTTGGTTGAGAGTGAGATGCACTACATTTGTATGTCACAAAAAATCTTGATTGGTTGATGGTATGGATTGAACGATGTCAACAATTTGGTCACACATTAACATGGGAAGGTGTAGCTTCATTGGTTAAAGAAGCTCATCGTAATGGAGATTCTAATGTTACATAAAGGGAAATTGATTTAGCATATGGTTAAAGAGATAAAAAGGTACGTATAAATATATTAATCACCCATATTATTTAATTATTGTCAATTAAATTGATGTATATATATGTTGAGATTTTTTTCTTTGCATACATTCGACCAAGAATAAATATGTTTATCAACTGATGATATTGCAATAATGTTTACATGTTTGACATATTGCAGGTGAAACACCACAAGGCTATGTGGTGCAATGGTCGTAAGAAATCAAAATGTTGGATGACATGAAGAAAACTTGTGATTCTAGTATAACTGCAGCCTTTCAGGTGACTAATGTTTCATCTAGAAGCGACATACATCCAGAAGTCTCATAAAATTGATACTATGGGATTTTGAATGATATACTTGAGTGTGACTTTAAGTCCTTCAAATTAATTTTGTTTGTTATCCTATGGTATAGGCTACAATTGAATAAAAATGATCATGAGAGAACTGTTATTGAACATGACAATGGATTTACCATGGTTAATACAAGGTTGATTAAGCAAGTTGGAAATGAACCCTATGTTCTTCCAAGCCAATGTGAGCAAGTATTTTACTCAGAGGTTCCAGGTAAATCGAGTTGGTCATTTTTTTTAGACATGATCCAAGAGGAAGGTCGGTAAATTATAATGTGGTGGAAGAAGAAGATACCAAAGAACTAGAAGATGATGTAGATGATGATTAGGATCAACAGTTAGTTGATGATGCCCTTGACGAAGATGTCGAAAAGGAGGAACTAGATCATGATGATGTAGGAGTTAATGTTCATGAAGATGATATCCATGTGGATGATCACATTATTGAAACTGATATTGATGACGATATGATGATATCACCAATCCTTACAATGTCGAATCTGGATCAGATGATACGTACAAAGAGTTGGATGAAGAAGAAGATCAATGACATTGAAATGTATGAGTTATGCGATTATATTATCTATTTGATATTAATTTCTTGATAGAATTATATTTGACTTATGTGGTTAATTAATTCATGATGTTTTTAATTTTTATGCCATTACATAGTTAATTTAATGATGTACTTTTTAATGTTTGAAAGGTCAAAAAATTAAAACATTGCAATAGTGATGTTAACAACCTTGAAATTAGTGTGTTTTATGTTTCATGTGATCATAAAAGATTAAAAAGTTAGTTGTAGAGGTGGTTTTTCAGTGGTTGACGTGTAAAGGCCTTTAAAAGTCATAAAGTGATCATTGTAATGGTTGTTGATGGTTGAGGATTTAAATACAAGCTCCCGACATTCGAAAATCTATTTTTTTCTTCAAAATTTCTGTATTTTTCCTATTATGCAGCACTGTACGATCACATGCAGCCATATTTTGATGTGAAATCAATTCTAGGTCATGAATATATGTGTTAGGTTTGATTTGAATCTGATTTGAGGGCTTAAGGTGTTTATTTGAGTTAGAAAACTTCATTTCCTTGCATACAGTCTGGTTACCCTGTTTTTGAGGGTTTTGTAGTCCAAACATGATATAAAGGGGCTCTTACACTTTTTTTTATTACTGTAGCTTGTGTAAGAGGCCCCATGGATACTATTGTAATTTTAGGATGCATGAATAGGTTGTAGGATGAGAAATAAAGAAGGTATAGCTACTGTCCTCAAGAGTTTTGTGAAGAAAAGCATGTGAAATGAGAGGTACTTTCTAGCCTGATACTTGTGTTCTCCTTCATTTTCTATAAGAAAGATTTCAAGGCTAGAAGTACATGTAAGCAAGTTAGATATTTTTTGGTTGAGTCTAGGTAGAGTTGTAGAGAAAAGTGTAAAGTTTGATGTTTTTAAGAAAAATGCAATTTAGGTTTTGAGTCATTCTATAGTAGGTTTTGAATTCATAGGGATTTGATGTTTTATGACAGTATTGGCATTTGAATTGAAATGATTAATTCAAACCCATGTCTCTCCATTATACATGCATATCTAAATTTTGAATAAGATAATCAAGGGTTGTCTAGTTCATCTCACTCTTGTGGTGTGTATGATTTTTGTTTTGGCTTTAATTCAAGGAATTAATTAAAATGCTTGAATGGGATTGTAGGTGGATATGTTATGTATAAGGATTTGATAAGTAGTATTGGGTTAGAATACATGTTGATGAAATTGTAAAGTAATGTTCTCAAGGATCTTATATATTATGTGTTAAATCTGTCATAAACCCTTAGATCAATGTTTATGAATTTGACTCCCTCAATGGATATATGGCACTAATGTAAGTTGTACTAATTTGTATGGTTCAGTATTTTGTTTGTCTTTACCTAGAGCTTGCTACAAATTGTAAATCAATGACTATTTTACACTGAGAATGTGTTGTAGTTATCTCATGCTCCAAATAGTTGATATTACTGATGAACAACCAATTCTATTTAGTATTATGCTATTATGTTGAGCTATTAAATGAGATTATCTATTGTTGTTAATGTTGTTTACGATAATGGTGCAGAGGTTGTAAACGCATTAAGGGATCACCCTCCCAGGTCTTGTAGAGCCCAAAGTGTAGGATGTCTTTAAAATCCTCATTAGTTGGTCAGGTCCTTTGAGCTGCCCTTGATTGGAATTGGCAATTCCATAGGTAAATTAGAAGACCAACCTAATTACAATAAAAACAACAGTAGGTAGAGGGGACAGAGATAGAAGGATTCAGTGAGAGAGAGATAGAGGGAGTGGGAGAGAGATAAAGGGTAGAGGGGAGGGAGATAAGAGTGAGTGAGAGAGAGAGAGAGAGACTTGAGAGAGGGAGAGGGGGTAGGAGGGTGAGACTTGAGGGAGGGAGGGAGAGAGGGAGTGTGAGAGAGATAGAGAGTATAGGGTTAAGCGTAGAGGGTAGAGGGTTTAAAGGTTTAGAGTTTAAGGGTTAATGGTTTGGAGTTTAGGGTTAAAAAGGTAGAGGGATAAGAGATAGGAGGCAAGGTGAGAGAAGAGACTTGAGAGAGAGGGAGAGGGTAGGAGGGAGAGTCTTGAGAGGAGAGATAGGAGGGAGTGGGAGAGAAATAGAGGGGTAAGAGGGATTAAAGTGTAGAGGGTAGAGGGTTTGAGGGTTTAGAGTTTAAGGGTTAAGGGTTAAGGTAGGGGAGAGAGATAGAGGGAGTGAGTGAGAGAGAGAGGCCTGAGAGAGGGAGAGGGGGTAGGAGGGAGTGTCTTGAGAGAGAGAGAGGGTAGAGGATTTAAGGATTTAAGGGTTAAGGGTAGAGGGATAAGGGTAGAGTGGAGATACTTAGGAATGAGAGAGAGAGAGAGTTAGGAGGGGGAAGGGAGAGGGGAAGAGGGGAGGAAGGGGAGAGAGAGAGACCTAAGAGAGGGAGTGGTGCTAGGACGAAGAGACTTCAGAGAGAGAGAGGGAGGGAGTGGGAGATAGATTCAGGGATAAAGGGTTAAGGGTAAAGGGTAGAGTGTTTAAGGGTTTAGAGTTTAAGGGTTAAGGGTTAAGGGTTTAGGGTTCAGGGTTTAGGGTAGAAGGGAGAGAGATAGAGGGAGTGAGAGAGAGAGAGAGAGACCTAAGAGAGGGAGAGGGGGTAGGAGGGAAAGAATTGAGATAGAGAGAGGGTAGAGGGTTTAAGGGTTTGGGGTTTAAGGGTTAATGGTTTAGGGATTGGGGTTATGGATAGTGATGGAACTTCAAAGTTTTGTTCTATGTGTTCTATTTTATCCTGCCTTGTGTCTCTAGTCATCTATGGTGTTTGGGAAAAGCCTAAAGTTGGGG
>VDFB02274273.1:0-14803 GCA_007258455.2 Sequoia sempervirens | reverse complement strand
GTTTCTCTGAAATCAGTGGTTGAGGCATGACCCTGAAATGAAGTTCCAAATTTGTAATAAAAACCTCTAAAATTCTGCCACTGTTCATACCTATGAGCTTCTGTATCTTCATTAATATTTGTAGCTCAGTAGGGATAAAGGGGCCACATCAGCACAGGAGGTCGGAATGTCAAGGGCAACCACAACTCAAACCTCTCTTGAAGACCCAACTGAATGTATTTGTTTAATCATCTGAGAGCGACCATAAAATTCAGGGGGACTATGAGGCTCAAACCTTCTTAACCCAATAGTCAATCTCTCCCATCTCTTCTCAATCCTAGAGTATGACAGCTTCCAAAATGAGTATGTTTGTTCTTGAAACTCATCATACACCTATTTTCTGAGATCGAATATTTTCATCCTGACTATATCATTATTGAGGCCATATGCCACAGTAAACCATGTTTTCAACAGTGTATAGGGGTCTGAACTCTCAGGGCGCAATGGAATAGGCTCATCCCTTTCGGCTTCTTCATATGCTTCCAATTGCCTACCATAATTTGCTTTGTTTTCCGCCCAAGACATGAGTGATCTTAAATGAATGTCGCCAATGTATAGAAGGGGATTCCACTCTATTTTAGAGGGAATTATAAAGCCATGTAAATAAAATTTGCACAAAGAATTCCTTAGCCAATTAGGAGCTGCCTAGTATGCATCATAGAATTCTTTAGTAGTGTGAATAATAGGATCTAGATTCCTAGAAATTCTCATTAACTGGAACCACAAAAATTGTTCTTTGAGGCACAAAGCATAAACTCTGGGTGGTGGTCTACATTCTATGATCTGACCAGTTACCTTCATCATTTCATCCATTTTCTCCTTTAACTCCTGAATTTCCTATTTCTACCTTTCAATTTCCCTTTTTAGTTTCTTCTTTTTTTCCTCCCAAAGACTTTGTTGCATTTCAATCTCAGCTAGGTGGCGGAAACTCAGGGTTTGCAATGTAACCGGTCTCCATGTGGTTTTGTGATATTCCAAAAATTCAATCAAAAATGTCTTTTTGTAGACAACAATAGCTTGACAAGTTGTAGGGGGTAATGAAGCTTCATTGGCCACTTCCAATTGTTCAGGCTGTTCTTCCCCTTGCTGCAAGATGAATTCCTGTTGTTGTAGTGGAGAAGATTGTGCTTCCTCTGAAATCTGCATAGCCGTAGTAGCCAAGTCGTCAAGACTTGGTACCCCCCTTTCATTATGCTCAACTTCCCTTGTCTCAATTATTTCTTCTTCAGGAATAACAAATGGACTCTATGCAGCACTCTTAGACACATTCTGAGAAACATTATGTTCAGACTCTATAGATTCCTCTAAAATTATAATAACCTCAGGTTGAGGTGAAGTAGGGGAGAATTTACATTGTTTTCTTATTGAAACTCTTCTTGGTAATGTTGCAGCTACCGGAGGTGCTCTCATAGCTTTCCTCTTTCTGAATTTCCTAGAGGGTTCTGCCTTATTAGAAGATGATGGTGAACTGGTGGTGGCAACAGGCATTGCTATAGGAAAAATTGCTGCAGGGGAAGATGCTGCAGGAGTAGAGCGTTGCCTTTTCTAAGGATGAGGGTCATATTCTGGGGTTTGTTCTGCCCCAGATGACACTCCTGCCTTTGTTTTTCCTTTTTCTCTCCTATTGGCAGACCTAGTTTGCACCCGGGCAGAGGACTTTGGTGTGAAGGTTGTAGGACCAGGTGTTGTAGGAGCAGATGACCCTTGCCCTATTCTCCTACTGGTAGATGCTATTTTCTCTTTCTTTTTCTGAGGCCATGGGGCAAGTGCCCTAGGGGGTTCTGGAAGTTGCAGGCTCTTTTGGGCAACAAATTCTTGCCACGAAAGAGGTGACACATCTCTCAAAGAGCGTTCAATCAACAATTTTATAAGGACATGGTGGACAATAGAGTTATCCTTCCCTTTCTGGGTTTCATGGGCACATTACTCCAGAAATTTTAACAAAAAGTTTGGGACATTAACAGCTAACCCATGCCTCATATGACTCAACAATTTAAAATGGTAAGAATGTAGGTAAGAAAAATGACCTTCACATGTTAAATACCTGATTATAAAAGCAGCATATTCTGAATATAGAGGAGGCAACGACACTCGCTTGCATCCTTGCTTAGAGACTTCTAAGGGTCCATCAGTGGGTATTGTAAATTCTGCCCTTGCAGAGACAACATCCGAAGAAAAATTCTCTCCTATAGTTGGAAGCTCGGTTACCTCTGCAATTCTTTCCTCAGTTATAGCTACTATTAGACCCCATACTATAGCCTCTCCTTCAGAAAGGGTTCTTAAAAATTTGCTTGCAGCTTCCTCATTGAAAGTATCTAACCTTAAAAAGTAATTCAACCAACCACAAAGGATGAATTCTTGGACTGTTTGAGGATTTTGTATTAATAACTCATGAGCTACAGGCTCATGTATTACTAGTTGACCACCCATATTCACAATTTTGCCTTAGCTGAACTCAACTCTTTTATGAAAATCCAAAAATTTCCCTTTCTGTTCTAGTTCTTTCTGTCCTACCATCACTTTTCCTTTCTTTTTCAAAAATGAACTCAAAATATATTCGCATGTAATAATTGTTACAACTACTTAAACAAGCAGTTTTTATTGTGATTTACAATGGAAACATGCAGTCATATTTGGAAAGTACCAGAAAATAATAAAGAAAAATACCTGAGCAGTTGTGAAAACATCATAAGGAAAGGTATTAAAAAGGGATTATCCCACCTCCTACTTAAAATATGACATGTGTCCACACATGTACTAAAGAATAGGTAGAGATCGGGTAATAATGACTGATATAGACATAGTAGTGAATGAATAAAATGAAATAAATCAATGATGCGACAACAAAAGATACCGCGCACCTTTCAATAAATGCCCATACATGCTGAGAAAGATGGCGACTTCAACATGAGATGACAGTTGGGAATGAAATCATAATTAAGGGTGGTGTGGATGAATGAGGTGGATGGGTGATGTGGACGGATGAGATGAATGGATGGAATGGATGGATGGGATGTAAGAGAAGGAAGTGAAATGTGGTGACTAGTGGGAACGAAGAAAAAGGGTTTCCTTAAAAAGGAAACCTTTATTATGAGCATGCATTACAAAATTACGGTGAAGCTACAAGAGAAAGGCTAAAGCCTTTGGCTGTAGGAAGAATAGTGGTAGGATCTTGAATGAACTGCTACATGAATTCTTCTTTTGAGACTGGCTTACGATATAACCAAAGACGGTGTCCATTAACTAGTAGCTTGAATTGAATAGGATCAATTGTGACTAATTGAACTAAACCATTATCAAATACATTCTCAATTTCATATGGGCCAAGTCATCGGGTAGTGAGTTTACCTTGATTTTCTTTATACCTGGAGTCATAAAGCAATTCCCAATCACCAACAGAGAATTGCTTAGTTCGGATATGGCGGTCATGCCATTTCTTCCTTTGCTGCTATACAATTTCTGTATGTTGGAGGGCCACTTTTTTGAGTTCATCCAATACGTTCAGCTATAGGAGGCATTCCTTCTGGGCTTCTAAAATGTCAATATTAAGCTCTAGAGCAGTCCTTTAGGTCTTATACTCAAACTCTATTAGTAACATGGCAGTTTTTCCATAGAGTAATTCAAAAGGAGTCAACCCTGTGGTTGTCTTCCACGTTGTCTTATAGGCCTAGACTGCTTCAGGAAGTCGACTGCTCCAATCTTTCTTATGTAGCTGAACTATCTTTGTAAGTATCACCTCAATTTCTCTATTAGTAACTTTTGCCTTACCATTAGCTTGAGGGTGATATGGGCTAGACTTGCGATGCCTGATCTTGTAATCATTCATTAGTGCATTGATTAAATTGGATGTGAACTGAGCTCCCTGATCAGTGAAAAGCTCCCTTGGGACTCCAAACCGAGTAAATATCTGCTCATATAGGAATTCAACAACCTTATTGTCATGGGCATGGGTCATTGCTTTCACTTCTACCTATTTGGTCACATAATCAGTACAGACTAAAATATATGATTTCCCATTGGATGGAGGATCAATGGGTCCAACAAAATCCATGCCCCACTTATCAAAGGGGCTGACTATCACTTGAGGATATAGGGGCATTTCATCAGACCTGGTTGGTCTTCCCATGCATTGGCATCTGTCACATTTCCTGGTGTAAGCTGCAACATCTTTGTGTAGTGTGGGCCAGTAGTATCCAGTAGCCAGTACCTTCATGGATGTTCTCTTGGCTGCAAAGTGTCCACTGCATGGCTCATCATGACAAGCATGTAGTATGTGATAGGTTTCTTCTTCCCTTACACATCTACTCATGACTTGATCAGGCCCTGTATAAAATAAGCAGTCTACAATCCATGAAAATTTAAAACTTTTCTCCACCAACACTTGTCTTTTTTTTGGTGAGAAATGGCCTCTAGAAGGCTCTTGTTGGTAAATTGAAAAATCAGTGTAAAGGTATTTTATTGTTGCATGATCTATGTGGACAAATATTTGATAACCAGTGACATAGTTTCGGAACTTGTTCAGGGCATACACAACTGCTAGCAATTATTTCTCTGTGACAGTGTAGTTTAATTCAGGGCCTTGAAGGTTTTTGCTAATGAAATATATGGCATGCTCTATGGAATTTTCTTTCTATCCTAACACTGCCCCTATGGCATAGTTAGAAGCATCTGTATGTATATGAAAAGGTAGGCTCCACTTTGGTCCTTGAAGAACAGGTGCCTGAGTAAGTAAATTCTTAAGCTGCAGGAAAGATTTGTCACAGGCCTCATTCCAACTAAATTCAGAATCCTTGGTCAACAAGGCATATAATGGGCTGGCTATTTTGTTGAAATATTTAATAAATCTTCTGTAATATCCAGCATGGCCTAGGAAGCTTCTAACATCCTTTTATTTTGTCGGTGTTTGCAAATTCAGAATGACTTCTACTTTGGCAGGGTCTACCTAGATTCTTGCCTGAGAAATATGATGGCCTAAAACAATTCTTTCTTGCATCATCATGAAACACTTCTCACTATTCAAAGATAGATTTTTCTCCTTACATCTTTCCAATACTTTTTCCAAGTTTGCTAATGCTTCTTCATAGGTGGCTCCATAAGTGGTGAAGTCATCCATATAGATCTCCATCCAATCATGAGAAATATCAACAAAAATACTGATCACTGCCCTTTGAAATGTTGCAGGTGCATTACACAAGCCAAAAGGTAAGACAAAATAAGCAAAAGTACCCCATAGGCTAGTAAAATTTGTTTTGTCTGGATCCTCTGGGGCAATTCTGATTTGATTATACCCACTATATCCATCCAAAAAGGAGAAATACTTCTTACCAGACAATGAATCTAGCACTTGATCAACAAATGGCAGTGAAAAGTGATCCTTTTTAGTGGCTGTATTCAACTCCCTATAATATACACAAACTCTCCATTTTCCACCCTTCTTATGAACAATTACCAATGGAGATACCCATTGACTGTCTGAAATAGGATAGATAAAACCAGCATCAAGCAATTTTTGAAGCTCTTGCTTAACTATTTCCCTGAGTGTTGGGTTGATTCTTCTTTGAGGCTACCTAACAGGTGAACAATCCTCCTTGATGTAGATCCTATGAGTACAGAGTTGAGGATCGATTCCCTTCATATCCCCATAGTCCCATGCAAAAATTCTATGTTGGGCTTGCAACATTATGGCTAGGGCAGTTTATTGAGACAGAGGCAGCTTATTATTAATATGTAGACAATGGCCTGGAGATAATTTTATTTGTTTGGTGAGATCATTTATTGAGGTTTTTGATAAAGGTGGTGTCTGTATATCACATAATAGCAAATTATGATGGCTCTCAGGATTTAGTTACTGCAAGAAACATTACTGAGCGGCTGTCTGAAATAAATGGGCTATTCAAACCAGAGCTAAACTAAAAAATGTGGAGAAGCAGGTTATCCTCACTTTGAAGCTAGGAAAATGGATCAGTTTGCAACATCATTAACTGAGCTAATGAATTGACTTCTTTAGTTTCCTCTCCTAAATCTGGCCAGATTGGTTGAGACAAGTCTGGCAGAGGCTGTGCAGGTGGGTATAAAGCTAATTTCTTTCTTGACTGACCATTAGAAATTGTCATGTCTCCTGAACGACATCCTATAAGGGCATCAGCTGTAGCTAACTAGGGTTTACCTAGGATGATAGGATATCCTCATAAAGTTTCCTTAGTGGACAATATGGTGAAATCAGCAGGGTATTCCCAAGACTCAAGGGTGACAATAACATCTTCTATTACTCCATCAGGTGTGACTGTGGAACTATTAGTAAGCTGCAGGACAGTCAGTGTAGACTGAATGTTTGGAATACTCAAACACTCCATAGTGTGCTTGGTCATTACATTAATGGCTGCATCAAGGTCAATCAAAACATTCCTTACTATTTGACCATTGATATTTATTTTTACTACATGACTTCTAGGGTCATTATATTTTGGAATAACAACCTTCCGCAACATAATATCGGCCAACTATCCTAGAACATGGATAGTTTGGGGATCCTTTTTCTTTCTTCCTAGTTTCTTTAAACAAGCCTCCTTAATGGCTTTTCCATAAATTGAAACATCTTTAATAGCTTGAAAAAGAGGAATTTGAATTTGTACATTCTTTAGCTGGATCCCAAAATATCAAAGGTAGGCTCTTTGGTGTAATTTGCAACTTGTGAAAGGGTGTAGCCTCGAGGTCGCAGTGATAGGCCCTTAGAGGTAGTATCCGATAGCTGCCATATCTTCACAGATCTGCTGTTCGCTGGCGAGTCCGGAACTCGTGAATTACGTGCAATGTGTGGGAGTAGGGAGAGCGGCCCGCACCCGGATGGATATTATCGGCTATTCAAAGGCCAAGTTGATTAATCGCGCCGGATTCTGCCGCAATTGTATTGTCATTGTTTCCCCGCTTTATTACAGGGACGGGCACGCTTGTTGCATAGCAATACGTTTCTGGAGGCCAGATTTGCCAGCCACAGAGGAAAGTGGAATAAGGGTCTGGTGGCCATAGGCCTCGCCCAGTTTGAATCCAGTGGGTTGGTTTTTACATTGTCACGAACCTCTCCATTGAGGGTTCTACTGCCAGTTACCTGGAGGTGGAGTACATTGTCCTTGTGGTTGCTGCCAACCTCCTTGAGGGGGTTGCCATTGAGGGCTCTGATAGTTAGGCCAATATGGTTGAGGAGTATTCCAAGGTGGAGATGGGCCATATGTGGATTGCCATTGATTATTGTAATTAGAGTAAGGATTACCAGAAGTCAAAGGATCTTGAGGAATACCTTGTCTTTGAGCCCACGGTCTCCTTTGTGCAACAAAGAAGACTTGGTCATCATCACCTTCTACCATCTTAAAATCAGTAGGTAACTGTTTAGCCTCCATGTTGGCCACCATCTTGCATCTGCAGTCACATTTCTTCTGTCTACAATGTGGATAGAACTCATCCAAGATTGCCTCAGCCTCTTCATGTTTCTTGCGAGCTTGCATGGTATCCAACTATGTAGCCATATTGTTTATGATGTCCTACTTGAAATCAGACAACAAATTTGTGATCTCCATCCGTGAGACTCCATTAGAAGAAGACTTTCCCATTGTAGCTTGATGACCTCTACCCTTCTTCACATTTTCTCAGGAGTAATTGAGACATATCTTCTTGATATCATCCCAAGATGCTTGGGTGATATCTCCTCCTCCCATCAGGTCCAGGGCATCTATACAGGTATCATTGATTCCCCTTAAAAAAAGTAATTTCTAAGATTCTTTATTAAGAGTATGGTCCGAATTCTTTTTTAGAGAAAATAGGAATCTTGAGATATAATCCTCCAGGCTTTCATCCTCCTTTTGTTGAATTCTGAATATATCATCACCCTTACTACCAATCTTACAATATTCCTTGTATTTCTCAAGAAATTTTGTTTACATGGCTGCCCAACTATCAACAACACCCCTTCCCAAACTCATGAACCATTTGAGAGCTCCCTCCTTCAAGGTAGCAGGAAACTACTTCAGTTTGTGAGCATCTGAAGTGTAATCATAACTGCGACAGAGGATATCAAACTCAAACAAGAAGGTCTCTAGGTCTTTTGTAACTAAGCCATAGAACTTGGGAAGTAATGGAGAAGGAATATTCTTAAGGTTTTCATTGTCTTGTTGAGCAACAATGGGGAATTCAAAAGTAGGAGGTTGATTAGGTGGATTACGTGCCATGTTCACTTAATGGAGTATAAGAGAAAATGGATTTTCTTCAGGTTCTTTATCAACTAGGCTGAATAGCAATTTGCCACACAAATCTTCAGTGAATGAGTCAATATCTAAGTCTCCTTCCTCAAATAGGCTATAAACTGGTTTAGTTTTCTTAGCAATGAATGGAAGGTTAGGGAGAAATATTCCCTGAACATCTCTTCTTCTATGCATGCAGCCTTGATGCAAAATATCTGAAAATACTGGAATAACTCATCAAACCTTACTACTTTTAACAACCAGTGGTGCAGGTTCTTAGCTTGACACCAATCCTCGGGCAATTAAAGGCTGCCTCCACAAAGGATATGAAAATCATGACAAATCCCATCCTGGTGGAATTGAAACACATTCCTGAGGATCTTCGGGCTTCATTTTCATTGTCATTTCATTTACTTCTGTCAAACCCAGTGGAACGGAGATGCTCTTTAAATGAGCGTTAATCAGAGTGCAAAGCCTCAAGAACCGTACGTCACAAACTTATTCGGAAAATAAATATTTTCAAAATAAATTCCCCACCTACACGCAACAAAGTGGGAAGGTAATGTAAAGTTCTCTTTAAATTTCGAACCAGCGGCTCGGCACCAAAGCGTAAATCATAACAACTACTGATCGAAACAAAACCATAACCGGCCTTATGCTGCGTGTTCAAACACGTTTTTGGATGGATTCTCAAGCGTGAATAGTATAAGACTCGAATTCCCGGCACTAAAATTGTTCTCAACTTCTAATTAACGCGGATAAACAACTACTATTTCCATGCATGGCTTCGGCCAGTACCCCTCAAAGCGTACCAACTAATTTAGCAGGTTTGTACCTCCAGAACCTACCAACTCTAGAGGCAATCGCTAACTTCTGGGTGTCTGGCTTTATACATTGGCTCCTAATTTAAAAACTTAAACAAAACCCTGAATTCTTATTATGACTCTAACTCTGCGCTAAGCACCGCTTTCATCTAATACCCCTTTGTTTTCCTATTCTTCTTCTTGTTCACCCATGCAGGAGGAACACTTATTTAAATAAGGAAAACAACTAACTAACTAACCCTAACAGAGAAAGACGTGGATGTAAAATGTATCCCGAAATTGAGGAACAGACTTCATAAATGAGTTTATCTGTTCAACCCGATCCAAAGAGAATCTAGCACTCCACTCTTTCTAGATTAATTGACATTTAAATTCCTTCCCAACAATTTTGGTCAAAGAGTCTTCGCCAGAACTTCCTCGAAGTCATGCAAGAAATGGACTTTACTGCAAGGCCGAGATCAACTACGCTTCACTCGTTCATACTTTCTTCAACAACCTGCGAAACACAAGGTAACATATGCGAAAGAAAAGACGCATGGAAAATACATGATATTCATTCATTAATCACATATTTAAATCTATTTCATCATTCAAAAACTACATGCGTTATACTAGTCATTTGGGGAGTCAAACAGGGTAATAAATATAGACATATCAACATGATAGGTCGAGGAATATAAAGTAAAATAAGCCGCCAAGATATCCCCCAATAAAAGGTTTCTTAAAGAGTTAAAAAACCATGAACAACAAAAGTAAGGGTATTAAAAGTAAACCATGATACCCAAATTATATTTTGGGCTCATCAACAATCATGGTGAAGTCAAGTGAAAATATTTTTTTGAAATCGCTCTTGGGGTCACATGACAACAATACCTGTGGCAATAACACGTAAGCATTTAGACCACCAATCATGGACCTTTCTACAATATTCAAGCTCAAAATTTTCTTGAGCTTGAACCCATATGACATGTGGCATTATTGTGTGCCATGCTCAATATACTTTCCTTTTGGCATCTCCCTTGCAGGATAACAATGCAACAATCGTAGTGAAGTCAAGTCGAGATAAAGCCTTAGTACACCCAATTTGAGTTCCAAACAAAATGACATATTCATTCAAGACATATATTCCACACTAGTAAGGTTGGGATCACCACCCATAGTGCTTCAAGGAGAGTACCTTTATAGAGTAATGACCAACTTTGAAATATCTCCAAAATGGTGGTTGGTAGGGAGGAAGCCAACGAAGTTTGTTTTGGATCCAATTCCAACATTTTTGAGAAAAAATATAGTGGAACAAAACATGGTCCAATGATTCCTAGTGGACGCCACATAGAATATAGTTAAATGGTTGAGCTAGGATTAGCTTGGAAAGCCTACAATTGGTTAGAACTTGGTTATGAAGAGATAACGAAGAAAAAGTGCCTACTTTAGGGAGAATTGAGGTGTGCCAACAAAGCTTATATGGACACTTACCTACTTGAATTATGCCCTCAAAGATCATAGATTTGTAGACCTATTTGACATTATATTTTCTCGTTTTTCATGGAGCCCAAATAATTTTATCCTTCGAATCTAAAAGTAAAATAGTTCTTGTGTCCAATATTGATTACAACTTATGTTTTTGATGTTGGGGGAATGGGAGATTATGAAAATTTTCCCATGTAACATTAGACTTGAAATTTGCATTGTCCCTTATATAATGCTTGAGCTTTGAACCCTAAATTTATTTTAGACAAGCTTGAGCCTCTTGTAGACCATCAAATGCGGTTAAAATAGGGTTAACATTCCATGAATCTTCCCAAAAATAACCTTTTCTCAATTGTTGACAATCCATGTTAGGAAAGGTGAGAGTACATCTTGACATGTGATGATGAAATTCCACATTTTTGAGCATTCCAATGGATTTTCCAAAGTGAAGATTCTTTTCAAGGTTGTCAAATCTAGGTACTTGGATCTCCTCATTTGAATCCATTTTGAAGAAGGATTTGCATAGAGCTTCCACGATAGCTTCACACCTAGGGCCAAATTTTTCAATTCTAGATTTTGAATGCCAATACCTCCAAAGACTTTATCCTTGCATATTTTTTCCTAGGAAACTAAAGGTATTTTCCTAGAGTTGTCCAAATTGCCTCTCCACGAAAATTTCCTAGTTGCTTTGATATTGTTCTCATGAATCCCTCTTGGTATTTTGAGCATTGATAAGAAGCAATTTGGAAAGGTAGATACCACTAATCTTATCATAGTAAATCTCCATGCTAGTGAGAACCATCTACCCTTCTAGGAGTATAGTCGTAAAGATCTTATGCCAAAAGGAGGCTTTCTGAGCCCCTACAAAGAAAGGAATACCTAGATAGCTGCAGGGATGTTTATTCCATCTAAGTTCTAAGATAGAGAGGATGTGGCCAATTACCAAAGTGCTAGTATTTTGAAAAAAATATTTTTGTCTTCCTCAAATTAATCATTTGACGTAATATTAGACAATAGTTTTCCAACACATACTTTATGTTTTTGGCTTCACACATTGAGGATTGCCAAATAGTAATGTATCATCTATACATAAGGAATGAATGTAAGAGATGTCTGATCTTGGAATTTTTATACCATTCCATTTACTTGATGCATGGAAGGTTGAAATTGTCTGGTTTAATGCTTTCACTATCAAGATGAAGAGGAAAGGGGGAAGAGGGTCCCCTTGCCTAACTCCTTGAGAGGCAGAGAAAAAACTAGTTGGAGAGCCATTTATGAGGACTAAGAATTTAGCTAATTTTAGATAGGAAAGAATCCATTTGCACCATTTTTTAACAAAACATAGCATTTCCAAAACCTTTGATAAAAAATCTCAATTTACTTTGTTATAGGCCTCCATTATGTCTAATTTTATGATCATAGCTAGAATTTTTTCTTGATGAATTGAGTGCAAGATTTCATGAGCTATTATTGCCCCTTCAACTGTCTATTTTCCTAGAACAAAATCACCTTGTTCCTATGAGATTATGCCCGGAATGAGTTTAGAAAGCCTTAGGGTAATAGCTTTAGATTTTTTTTATAAATGGTATTGTAGACAGAGATAGGTCTGAAATTTGCAAATGAGGAGGGATTTTTTACTTTGGGTATAAGAGAAATATGAGTGGTTTTGAGCTCTTTTAACATTGTGCCATTTCTATGAGATTCTTCTAAAGCCAACTAGATATTTCTTCTCACAAAATTCCAACATTTTTGATAGAATTTAGCACAGTGAAACCATCCGGCTCGAGAGCTTTATCTAGGGAAAGTGCAAAAACTATATTTTTCACCTCTTCCAAGGTGAATGGAACCAATAGAAACTTTTTATCATCTGGACTGAGTATCTTTAGCGTGAAATTTAAAAATTATTGCTCTTTTCCAACCACATCAGGGTCCTGATTTGCTGGTTTTGTAAGGAGGTTGGAAACGAATAGTACAAACTCATTTTGAATTTTTTGTTTATATTTTAGAAGTTTATTAGATTCAAAATTATAGAAAATATTGTGTTAGCATTGCATATGAACTTTCTTGAGTTTTGAAAAACCTTGGTATTCCTATCCCCCTCTTTTAACCAAGTTTTTCTTGACTTTTGTTTCCAATATATTTCTTCTCTAGAAATAAATTCTTTGAGTTCTTTCTAAAGTTGGTTATGATGGTGGAAGGATTCATTGTTCATACCCTTTTGAATTACTTGTTCATTGAGCACTTGAATTTACTAAATAAGAAGATGTTTTTGTTCAAAACTATTTTTGAAATGGAGATGGTTCCATTGTTTTATCTGCCCTTTTGAATTGATAAAGTTTGGAGCCTGCTATGAATGGTGCATTCTCCCACCATTGTCTAAGGAAAAGAAAAAAAATTCATCCTTGAAACATATGTGTTTAAATTTAAAGGATGATTTAAATTTATTTGATACAAAATTCCAAATAATATCCAGCTAGATCGGCTAATGATTTGAACCCAAGAATGAGAGGATGGAAGAGGAATATTTAAAATCAATGTTGGTCAAAATTATGGAGAGGAGAAATCTATCTAACCTCTTTGTAATGAGACAAAAAAATTTCCTTCTTTTTTTCTAGGTAAATTTACCATGAGTTGGTAAACAATCAATGAATGTGTTATCTAGGATGAAATTGGAAAAGTCATCCATTGCATTTGGAGGGGGAATGATACGTCTATTTCTCTCTTTCAGGGATGTAATAGTGTTAAAATACCCTCCTAAGATAATTAATTCCTCCCTTAACAAAAAGAGGGTTACTATCTAAGATTCCTATACCTATTTCTTGCTCGCAGTTGATGTAGAGCCATAAACATTGAATATCCAAAATGTGTGTTGATAACATTGAATCTTGACGAACATCCACAATTGTTGGGCTGAAACCAACTTTGCATTGACCTTGCATGGATCACATAAGACTACTAGTACTTCTGATGCCCCTACCACAAAAGTATAAAGCACTTCCCATTTGGAACATTTAGTTAGGATTTATTTGTTTTGTTCATCTAAAAATTTAATTTCTTGTAGTAAAAAATATCAACATCATCTGAATTGATCTAATGCTTAATCATGGAACTTTTGTTAGGTTCATTTAAGCCCCTAAAATTCCACATAATGACCTTCATTGGTCTCGAGGAGAGCGACAGGCCCTCCTCGGTCTCACATTTAGATTTTTGTCTAGGTGTCTGCAAACCTATTGTGATCTCTTATATTTTCTTTATCTTGTACTTTTTTCCTTTCTTTGCATTTATTTTAGGATACAAGGTAGTCACATCAAATTGAGCCTATGAGATTGAAAGTGACTAAGAGCAATCAAAATCATTCAAGTACTCATATTTCATCAATGATTTTTCCTCCTACTTCCACTAAGATGTTTTTTGTCGTTGCTGATAAAAACCTTGAGGAGGGAACTTGAGATCCCAAAGGTGTAGGATTTGAGAAATACAAATCCACAGAACACAAAGACCACCTACATGCAAGAAACTTGTCACAGAGAAAGAGAGAGAACAAAACAAGGGTTTTGGCTCCGAAAATGTGCAAAATGTATTATTAGAGAAAAACTGAATCAAGTGAGAATAGAATACAAGAGATCAATCCTTATAAAAGGAGATCTAAACCGAAAGGAAAACCTAACCCTAAAGGTGAGTGTACTTAATAATTAATATTAATTACTAAATGACTAATATATGTGCATAAAGTGAAGTCTTAAGAGGAGAGTAAAGTTAATTAATTACTTTACTCTAACACCCCCCTTAAGATGAGCTACAATGTAGCTACAAACAATGCAGAAGAAAGCAAAGGAACTACAATGCAGCTGTGGGTCCCGACAACATGGCCTAATTAGGTACCCGAATACAACAAAATCTCTATAAAGCAGAGTAAAGGAGAAAACCCAGTGGGAAAAAAATCCTCTCCAAAAAAGAGATAAAGAAACATGCTGAAAGAAAAACAAGAAGGAAGGAAGGCCTCACTAAGATCCCCCAAGGACAACTTCCTTCACCCCAAGCATGGAGCGCAACTGAAGATAGAGCGGAGATGCCAAAGGTTTAGTGAAGATGTCTGCAACCTACTCCTTTGTAGGAATGTACTCCAAGATGAGAGAACCATCCTGAATCCACTACCTGATGAAGTGCATGTGGATTTCAATGTGCTTAGTCCACTAATGCTCCACTGGGTTGTGGGAAATGTGAATGGCACTCTGATTGTCA